>PVJD01007068.1:0-89154 GCA_004026545.1 Mormoops blainvillei | reverse complement strand
CACTTAGCATTAATGCGGGGAAGGAGGGAGGCAAGTCTGGCCCAGAATACTCATCTTTACGACTTTCATCAGTTTTTTAAGCATAAACAATTTCAGGTAAATAAATAGTTCCACAAGTCAATGATACCAAGCTCACTTTCTTTTTTTCGAATCAGCTACTTCTCAAGACACACCAAACTTTGCACTGTGAGACCCTCCCCGTTCAGCTTCTCCCGAGTCACTCACGAGTTGGCATGGATGAAATCCAGATGCAGCTGGGCCCGCCGCAGGGCAGCATACTTGTCACCCATGACCTCCAACGCGACCCGGGCGACCCTAAAAGACCGGAACATCCAACACTGTAGCTGTTCGCCACGCCCACGCCCACGCGCACGCCCACGCCCGCTACCAGGAAATTTCTTGGGCGAACACGCGCTCCCCCTGGCGGCCAGAGTATGAAGCTCACTCTGCGCTGTAGGTTGTCGTGTGGCAAGGTCTAAGTTGTTGCTAGTCTTGGGTCTGCCTTTTGAACAAATGAGACATCTGAGCCAAGCTCCTCTTCCGCAATTGAGATTTATGTTGTTATTCTCTCATACCCAAACTGGGAAATGGAGTCCAAGGTTGGGGCTAGGATTTGATCAGAAATGATTACACACACACACACACACACACACACACACACAAAGAATGTGACAAATCAGGGTTGGGGAGCAGAAACAAACTCATAGATAGATACAAAGAACAAACTGATGGTTGTCAGATGGCAAAGGAGGTCAGGGGTGGGGGTGGTGAAAAAGGAGAAGGGATTAAGAAGTACAAATTGGCAGTTATAAAACTAGTCACAGGGATGTAAAATGCAACATGGACAATATAGTCAATAATATTGTAATAACTGTATGGGGTCACATGGGTACTCGGCTTTACGGGGTGATCACTTTGTAAATTATATAAATGTTGAATCACTATGTCATACACCTGAAACTAATATAATATTGTATGTCAACTCTAATTATTAATTTTTTTTTAATTAAAGAGAATCTGTGTGGCAAAGTCAGGAAGTACAGGGAAAGAAAATGGGTAGTTCCCCTTTATTTGCACGGTTCGTTACAGAGCACCAGAGGTAAAGGCGTTTTGTGTTCTTGTGTCTCTTGGTTTGATCACATTTTCTCCAACTGAAGGAAAGAAGGAAGGAAAGAGATGAGCTGAGAAGAGAAAAGAAGGAAGAAGTACAGGCAATCAGGACAAAATTTGAACTTTGCAGTAATGTGGAGTCTTGTGTTCAGTGAGAAGTTGTTTTTCACCTGTCATCTGAACTTCAACTATTGTGCAGGCCCAGCTCGAGTAATACGAATTCTGTATATTCTTAATGATAGAGCTAGGTGAGTGGGAGGTTGGGCGATGTTCAAATGGTGTTACAAAGCACTGAGTAGCTGGTCACTAAAATCCAGGCTGAAAGGAGACTGGTCGGAGATGCTGCATGGGGAGGTTCTGGTTGAGATGAGAAATTAGTTGACCTGGCTGACCTCTAAGAAGTGTTCGGACTCATTTAATTTAGGGTGAAGTGACTTATAAATTAAGATAGTTCGACGGTACTCAACAGACATACTGTATGATAGTTTTAAAATCAGAAATGAGTGTCTATGGCATAAAGATCTGGAACTAGATGTGCTTGTGATTTCTGGGGATCATACAAGCAATGAAGCTCTTGGAAAAGGAAAAAATGTCAGTTTTGCCATACTCATTCTACTTCTAAAGAAAGGAGTTTGTCAGCTACTGCATTTACACGAATCAGGAGAGAAAAGGAGAATTTGACAATCCAAAGGAACATGATGCTCTACTTTAATTTGAAAACTTGAAGTAAATATAAACATTTCAAGTAATTTTCCTCGTCGCAGTTTTGCTTTAACTGTGGTTGACATGGTGGTGTTTTGATGGTAAAATTCTCTTCACTAAGCAACCTGAACTATCCTTTCAATTTTTTCTTCCATAGAACTTCGCAAATATGGTCATTTATTTTCATTTAATGGGCAAGAGAAGCTTGTTGATCCTCTTCTGGATATACTTTACTACCCCAATTTCCAGCTGCTGTCTCAAAGCAGTTTACTGCTGGGAGGGCACCAGGGCCACTAACCTGTAATTAGTAAAGGCTGTAATATCTAATTCCTACAGAGGGAAGGGTGTGATTACTGCAGAAGCACTACTTCTGATAATCTGAGCAGAGCCCTTCTACAGCAAGTGGCCAGCCCCAGGGCCCGAGACAGTACTGCTTGGACCAGACCCGCACATATGGAAACCTATTAGATGGCACTTAAATTAAAAAGAAGCCCGGAAGTCATCGAATGCAATTCATCAAAGGCCTTTTCTCCTTCCCCATTTCAACTCTGCTTAGCCATCCTCCCATCAGAACGAGAAATCTGGTTCCTCTTCGGGGTTTACTTTTGGAATTCCCTGTCTTAGCCACCTCCATCAGTCCTGCTTTAAGATTCATTTTAACTTTTTCTTTCATGACAAAGATACTGGAGGGACAGCAGGGAGGAGAAATTTAAAACGAGAACATCATCTGCTCATTTAATGGTTAATTCTGATTTTTACAGGTAGTCGATTTGGGATAAGAGACAGAACTCTTTTTGACTAAACGTTTCAGTTTTGTGACATTCATGTGCTTGTCACCAATGGTGGCTCAAATCTTTGAAACCGCATGCCCCGCCTTTTAGGTCAACAACATTATATGAACCAACATTTCATTGTTCTTCACAAACATGTTTAAACTCAAGATAAAGATTACACACATAAGAAATGGATGTTTGTACTGATCAACCATGTAAATATATACTGTTTCCTAAAAAACTATAATTAAGAATTGACACTGACCATATTGTAATAACCGTGTGTGGTGCCAGGTGGGTGCTGGAAATGTCAAGGAGGTTCCTTTATGAAGGGTATGATTGTCTCACCACTGTGCTGTACATCTGAAATTGATACAAAATAATGAAAGTAGAGTGTAATTTAAAAATAAAATAAATTTTTTAAAGAATTAACATGGATATATTATAATAAACAGGAAGCAAATGTTGTTAAGGTAGTGATGTTGAAAGAGGCCAATGATCCTCCCTTGATAATAGTGAAATGCCTCTCAGGGAAACTCATGCAATTCCTGTTCATTGTATTGCTTTTGTGCAAGATTGAACCTCGTTAGTGTGTTTTCATCTCTTCCAAGCTACCCCATTTAGGCCAATGGTGGGGATTTCATTCCATCGATTCTCTATTGTCCATATAAGTGGTAGTCTTTACACTCCAGTACACAGAAGGGTGGTAGCACCTCCAGATACCATGGGAAATATGAGGCCTAGAGCTTGCCCAGAGAATAATGATGGCATTAAAACAAGTTAGATAATATAAGAGTCACGTTAGTTTAGCTAACCTGCTAGCCATTTTCCCAACTTTCTTCTTTCTACTTTCAGCACCTAAGAAAAGTTGCTTTTCTGGAATCTGCGGTAGCAAGAGGTGGCCATTTGGCTCTTCCTCATAAATAGGATAGAAGCAGACACGTGCTGAGTCGTTTCTAGGAAGGTTGTTACTCTCCTGATACAAGGCACAGACAGGCACGGCTGGCTCTGTCTCTCTTCTTTCTTGTCTCTGCCTTGAATGCAGGTATAACACCTGAATTTGGGGCTGTCATTTGCATCCATGAGGGAAAAATCAATAGAATCACATGAAGCTATCCCAAACATTCTTGAAGCACAAAACCAAAGCCAGCAGTCACTCATCTCCATATTTTTTATTATAAAACAAAAATTAAAATGAACGTTTATTAGCTTAGCTATAATTGGGTTTTCTTTTACTGGTAGCCACAACTATTCCCAACCAATAGAAAGAGACAAACCATGATGCCAGAAGGCACCCGAAGCATACTTTCTTTCCATCATTGGACATCAGCATGTTATATATCCTGGACTATGACTGATAAGTCTTTTCTTGCCAGAGGTGGTAAATGTGAGTTGAGAGGAAGGAGACACTGCAGACCAGAGCAGCCATTAGAAGAGAGAGAGGGGAAGGAACAAGATATATGTGTGTACAGGATATTTGACTGGAGCACAGGAAGAGACAAGGTTGGCCAAATAAGGAAGGAAAGCATTAAAGAGGAGTTGAAGTGTCAGGAGGAAGTTTGCGTTTAGTGTGATGTATAGTTTGGAGCCATTATTAGCTCATCCAGACAACCTGTCACTTATTTTTTGAGAACCCACTCTCTGGTAGGCTCCAAGAATTTAAAAAACAAAACAAAACAAAAAAAAAACCTGGTTTCTGCCTCCAAGATGAAATAGTTTCTAGAGAAAAACAGTATCAGGTTTCAACATAACAAACAGAAGTCATTCCAGGTGCACCAGGCACAAAGGAATGTAATACAGGGAAATGGATGTTTTCCAACCCCTTGGAAAATGTAGGGGGCTGAAAGCGGGGCCCACCACTGGACAGTTGAATTGAGCCTCACACCACGAAGCTGCAGAACAGAGGGCAGTAATCGGCTGATGCATCCTGTTACTCACGACAATGGTTTCCGTACACAGGAATGCTGAGGTGCCCCGTGCCTCTACACACTCACATCCCGTGTCCTGACGGTAACAGCAAAATAAAAATAAGTAAATAAATAATCTCTTTCACATCCAGGGTCTTGGCTGCTAAAGTGTCTAAGTATAGTTTCTACTTTTCTGATCCCTCAAAGAGATTGAAGAGAGGGTTTATGGGGACAAAGAGAGACAGTATACAGCTTCTACCACGTCGATGGACTTTTAAGGCATCAGTCAGAGCAGTAAGGTGTTACAGGTCTTCAGCGAGACGTCCGGACTCTAAAGAGGGAGGTGGGTTAAAAAAGATTTCAAAGAAGCAATGACACTTGAACAGTGCTTTGAAAGGTGAGCTAGGTAAACAGAGTCAGGATTGTCATCCTAGGTAGAGTGCTCGGTTGAAAAAGGAAAAAGTGTGAGTGCATGGACATCAACAAGTAGCTCATCATGTCTGAAGTGTGGAGTGCAAAATGAGGCAGGAGGGAGGGAGTGGAAGTTTCAAGAAGACTGGAAAGGACGTGGGCATCAGATCACGGTGGACTCTGAATGCTGTGCTGAAGAATTTTGAATGTATCCTGCAAGGAGTGGGAAATTAGAGTCAAACCTTAACTGGTAGAGTGACCTGAATGAATTTATGCTCCATAAGGATGACTCTGGATGCATCTGAACACTGGACTGAAGGAGTTCAAGACTAGAAGAAGAAAAGCCAGTCAGAAGAGTGTTGCAATAGAAAGTGAGGAATAGACTCTTGAGCTGGGGAGAATCTTGGTATTAAAGGGAAAAAAAGATACACCGGATGCCCTGATAGCTCCTTAAGCTGCAAAGGTCATCTCTAGAGGACTTGCAATAAGGTGGAGAGCAGACGACGGAGACGAGCACTAGAGTGGTGCCAGTGGAGGAAAAGAGGTGAATATGAAAGATCTTGATTAGGAAAACTTGGAAACAGGCCTTTCTAAATAGAATCAACAGAGAATAGTAAATGTAGTGGGGAAAGGCAAGTTGAGTGGCTTAATTTAGTTCTTCAGGGGTCTGAGGGAAGCAGAAAAGATAGACAAAAGTCACTCCACACTTTTCAGCTTGAAGTCCAGCAGAGACTGTATTACCATTGACAGTATTGGACAAGTGACCAAAAAAAAATGCCAGTTTGAAAGATGGAAGAGAATGAGTTCATTGTTGTCATGCTAAGGTTTAGCATTAAACAGCACATCCAAGTAGAGAACTGTCAATGCTCTTCACATAAATATATGGTCACGGACATGGACAACAGTGTGATGGTTGCCAAGGGGAAAAGCAAGAGGAGGTGAAGGGGGGTAAAGGGGGGACAAATGGTGATAGCAGGAGACTTGACTCAGGGTGGTGAATACACAATACAGTGTACAGATGACATGTTGTGGAGTTGTGCACCAGAAACCTTATAATTTTGTTAACCAGTGTCACCCCAGTAGAGTTAAATAAATAAATGGGGTTTTGTTTGTTTGTTGTTGTTGTTGTTTTGGTCTTTGATGGAATTAGCTTATAACAAATTGTCATTTTTCAATAAAATATAATTTCATATTGTGGAATATATTGGTGAAGTTGTCACCAGACCTGACCCAGGCCTGGCGCGGACCTGCCTCACCCAACTTTTAGTGTGCGGGTTCTTAACTTCATTCAAGCAAGATTTCACAACACAAATCCAGGTGATTTTGAGAGCACATTTATTAAAGCTGAAGGCTGTGAAACAAAGGAAGGACTTAGGATAGAAGAAGCAACAGGCGAAAGCCTACGCGAAGCTCTGCTTTGGCTCCCTAGAAACGTTGCACGAAAGGAGTGAGCCAAGGCAGGGCTGCTGTTAGCTCACTGGGAAATCAGAGAAAAGGAGGGCTTGGAGACAGGATCGGGGGTAAGCCTGGCATGAGCTGCTGCTGCCCACTGCTGTCCTGGTTGCAAGTCTCATGGGGGCCCTTGGAGGGTAGGGGAGAAAAGTAAAGATGCACACCCCTGAGAGGGAAGAAAGCCGTGGGCGGGCTCCAGAGGGAGGGCGGGTCCTTTGTCTTGAGGTTTTCACCTCTCTTCTATGCATGGGAGGGAGTCCTAGGGGAGGTCTCAGGAGAGGGTCTTAACAAAATATTTATTAGTTTTCCAGGTGTGTCCTTCAATATGTTGATTCATCAGAATGAGCTTATAGGGGAGTTTGGGATCATTCTCTGGTCAGCTTTACTGTTTTATTTTTATCTTAAGTCTGTCTGGCTCAGATCGAGTATTTTGTTATTTGTTCCCCTGACTTCAGCCATCCTTGGGCTTAGCTGGCATAAATGGCACTAATTGGGTCTCTGTTATCTATCTCCCCAACTAGGGTGATTTAAGCTATATATTCTCTGATTAAGGAGGAGAGCTATAAACATTTGCTCTCAAGCGTACTTGGCTAGGGAAGATCAGGTCTTACGATTCACTAGATGGCTGTAAATTGGTCAAATTGTTTGGCCTTGTTTAATTATCTTGACTCAGTTTCCCCATTCCACTTGCTGAAGAATTCTCCTAGCTTCTTACTAACCTGCCTAAGAGTTGTTGAGCCTTGTATGCTTCTGAAATCAAAGACCGAGAGGATTGTGGGATTGGAAGAAGTTAAAGTTACCAGAAAGGAAAGGGGTACACATAGGTAAATAGATGCAGAAATGCAAATTTTTTGTATGTAAGTTAGTATTTATCAAGACTGACCAGAAAAGAATCTATAAAGAAAATTTTACATACAGAACCCTCACTTACATACTAATGTTTAATTTCTGAATCGAGGCTCTATGTCAACTCAATAGATTGCCAAGTGTGAACAGTAGCCTCGACCTGAAAAGACAAGACAGCATTTCCTGTCCTTCTATTTCCTGAGATTTGTTCATAGAAAATGATGGGTAAACAATGTATCCAGGTCCCGCTCAAACTTGTTTCATTGTCTTTCAACAAAACTCTTTTAAAAACCATCGCAAATAGCCACATTTAGTACATTATTAAAATGCAAATTGATGAAACAAGACACATTGATCTTTGGGGCACCCTGTAATAAAAGTCTTCTTAAAAGTTCAAAGGTGGAAAAGAACCTCACACATATAAGAAAGACTTGGACCCTGACCTTTGTACACAGCGCTTACAGACATGCAATGAATCACTGGTAATTCAAAGGAAGAGGTAAACACATTTTTTTTTTCCTGGCAAAAAGAACACCTTTTAAAATTTCTTATCTAACTCGAATTGCAGGTCTTAAAAAATGAAAAGAAAACTGTCCTATATGTTCCCCAACAAACAATTCTCAGTCTGAGGATGACTTTCTTACCCCTAACTGTATTATCTTCCCCTTGTATTATACCACAACAACATCCAGAAAATGCCTGGTATATTTTAGGCACACAAACATTTGTTTCTAGTGTAAAATTTGCTATCTGAGATTTTTTTCCTGCTATCATATTTCTCTATATCAAAATGCCAGACTTCTGTTATTTAAATTAAGGTCAAAGAATGTTATAATTTGGAAAAAAAAAAGTTAGATAAAGCACAGTTTTTGTCTACAACCAAAGCTGCACAACAATTTTGGAACAGTTTTGGTTTTATTTATTTTATTGCTAAATTTAAATTATTTTTATTTCAAGATAAATACGACAGTAAAGAATGGAAAACTCCAACATGTAGAAGAAATGAGCCAGTGATGCGATGTCTGGGATCTTTCACCTGCAGCACAACACTCTGCCATCTTTTTATTTGCAACCTGAAATTTCTTCGCCAAGGCATGAAGCCTTTCATTTCACACATACTGCTGGGAGAAATAATAGGGTGTGGCGGCCGCGAAGTACTGAATGTGGGCTGAATGTAGAAGGAGCTAGTTTCCAGTGGAAACACCAATGTTTTCCTGCTCTTTGGCTCAGAGACATTTGTTGAATATCCCTACCTTAAATGGGAACTGGAGTAGTGTCCAGAAAGTGGGGCGTCCTTAGACTTTTTCCTGCTGGTGCGGTTAATGACGGCGCTCTGTCATTATCTTCCCAGGTCTAGTGACTGAGATAGCATGTGATGCTGTTGGAAAACATCTCATGAACAAAAACATGCCAATAGGCTTTCATATGAAGTATGCACATGGGGACCAAGTCACAACATCTGTCAGGTTTCCAAATTCCACGACTTTCCACCCCTATCATTTAGTTTTGGTGTGACACAAGGAGATTAAAGGTGGGCATTGAAACATTTGTTTAGAGCCTGAATCCTTTCCACAGTAGCTTCCTGACTTTTCATCAACCTTTGTAAATGCGTCTCTCAGTCTCACTTTTTCTGGGGAGGCCATCTCTTTTGCTTTGATTCTTCCTCTTGGCCCTCCCCATTGCTAGAAGAAGCACCATCTACCCTCTGATTACCAACCATCAGATTGGTAAATTGGGTTGTTGTCTCTATTCAGATAATCACTTCCTGATAAAGCTAATCACCCTTCACTTAAGGGACCCCTTCCGACATTAGGTAGTCTCTCACCAACTAAAAGTAATATTTGGAGTGGATATCACCACTTCAAAGGTGATATTGCCTTGCTTCTTGTGTCTAAGTTGCACAGATTAAAAAATCCCTATGAATACCAGAGGTAATGGATAATTATCGTTATCACCTGCCCACTGGCAGGATTTTCCCACAGGAAGAGGTGTGCCATCATATGTCAAGGAGGTCAAGAGTCTAGGCTCATTAGACTTGCTGGATTTATTAAATTTCAGCCCATATTATTTTATCATTTCAGGGTTTGAAATGTTTTTCAAAACTGGTAGGCGCATGACAGAATAGTTTGTAGTTGGTCACATACTTATCCCTTCTTCTCTCCTCTCCTCCCAGTGTACAAACAGATCCCCAGTTTCTGTCATGGTCTTGTCTTCGCACCTGTGTTTTAATCAGATCATGAAGTCCTGTGTTTACCTTAGATCGAGTCCTAATGTTGCTTAATTCTTTCCGGGTTTATAGACTCTTTTCCTTGTTCTCATCCTCCTTTTCAGGACTACCCCTCTATTCTTGTCTGCATCTAAAGTTCTTGCCTTTAAGCATCATAATTCTCATCTACAGTAACCCAAGTGTTATTATTAATCCTGAGCAGAAAGTCTGATGGTGACAGTAAAGAATAGGACATCCCATTAACACAATGGAGACAAGAGTGTTGACAGAGGCTGAGATTCTGTAACCATTGTATCTCTTGTTTCTTTATAAGAACCCTCTGTACGGGGACAATCACAACTTCAGTAGCTTTGAAATGTGCTCTAAATTTGATTTTCTAGTTCTAAAAGATAGCATTCTAAGGTTTGCTTGGGAAATATATTACAATGGATAATAAAGAAAAAGGACCATAATAATGCATTTAATACCTATTTTTGATAAGAAAATAATCTGGTTTTAAGGATCATGTGAAATTTGTGAATTTTATCTGAATAGCCTCCTAAAAATAAAACCAACACTGCCATGGTGTAGACGACCTCTTGCCAAGCTCCCTAGCTCACTTTTGGCCATTTATACCTGCCCTAATACATCTTCCCTCCGTACAAGAGCAGTGAACCCAGCAACCTGCTAGTCAACGTCAGTGGGAATGGGAACTAAAATTTTACATGAGCCTCAACACATTGGCTCAGAGACACAAATCATTTAACAACCTTTGAACTCTTTGGATGGAAACTGAATCAGGGGAGATAAAGAAGGAGGATGGCATGAGGGCATTTTTTTTTATATTGCAATATTATATCACAAAGTTTCATTATTTTTTGACTTTTTTATTGATTATGCTATTAAAGTTGTCCTAATTATCCCTCTTTGCCCCTCTTCACCCAGCACTCCCCACTCCCTCTGGCAATCCCCTCTCCTTTGTTCATGTCCATGGGTCATGTGTATAAGTTCTTTGGATACTGCATTTCCTGTACTTGCTCTTAGCATCCGTCTGCCTATTCTGTAGCTATCAATTTGTATTTCTTAATCCCTTCAACTTTTCCCTCATTCCCTCAGACCCCCCCTCCCAACTGGTCACCATCCCAATGCTCTCCATATCTATGATGTGTTTCCTTTCTGTTTGTTTGCTTAGTTTATTTTTTAGATTCAACTGTTGATAGAATCTGTATTTATTTATTGTCATTTTAGTGTTCGTAGGTTTGATCTTATCCTCTTTCTTAAAGAAACCCCTTTAACATTCCATATAATAATGTTTTGGTGATGATGAACTCTTTTAACTCTTTACCTTGCCTGGAAAGCACTTTTTCTGCCCTTTGATGCTGAATGATAGCTTTGCTGGATAGAGTAACCTAGGTTGCAGGTTCTTGCTTTTGATCACTTTGAATACTTATTGCCAATCCCTTCTGGCCTGAAAAGTTTCTTTTCAGAGCAGCTGACAGTCTTATGGGAACTCCTTTGTAGGTAATTATCTGTTTTTTTCTTGCTGCTTTTAATATTCTCTCTTCATCTTTAACCTTTGGCATTTTAATTATGATATGTCTTGGTGTGGTCCTCTGTACATCCATCTTCTGTGGGACTCTCTAGGTTTCCTGGACTTGCATGTCTGTTTCGTTCCCCAAATTAGGGAAGTTTTCTTTTATTATTTTTTCAAGCAGGTTTCCAATTTCTTGCTCTTTCTCTTCTCCCACTGGCAACCCTATGATATGAATGTTGGAATCTTTGAAGTTGTCCTACAGGCTCCTTAGACTATCCTTAATTTTTTGGATTCCTTTTTCTTCCCACTGTATTGATTGGATATCTTTTTCTTCTGTTTGTTCCAAATCATTGATTTGATTCTTGGTTTCATCCACTCCACTATTGATTTCCTCTAAATTGTTCTTTAGTTCAGTTAGTATATGCCTCCTTTCTGCCTGAATCTTTTTTATGATGTTGAAGTACCCACTGAGTTCCTTGAGCAGCCTTATAACCAGTGTTTTGAACTCTGTATCTGATAGGTTGCTTGTCTCCATTTTGTTTAGTTTTTTTTCCTGGAATTTTATTCTGTTCTTTCATTTGGACCACATTTCTTTGTCTCCTCATTTTGGCAGCCTCCCTGTGTTTGTTTCTATGTATTAGGTAGAGCTGCTTTGACTCCATGTCTTGGTAACATGGCCTAATGTAGTAGATGTCCTGTAGGGTCCAGTGGCACAGCCTCCCTTATCTCCCAAGATGGATACTTGAGGTGCTCTGCCTGCGTTGGCTGAGTGTTCCCTCTTGAGTCCTGATTGCTGTCAGCAGGTCAATGGGAGGGATTTACCCAGTCCAGACAGCTGGTAGGACTGTCTGTGACCCCTGACCAGCAACTACCTCCCTCTGTGGCTTGTGAAGGTGGTTGGGTGGTGCTCTGACATGGTCTGTAACTGTCTGCTGGGTGTGTAGGCTCTGCAGTTTCCTGGGTGGGGCAGGCCAAGGTCAGCCTCCACGTATGTTCTGTTGGCGGCTCCTTGGCATAAGCTATAAAGTGACCTGCAGGTAGCTGCTGCTAGTGCTGGGCCTGGGGCTACTCAGCAAGAGATGTGGGGACTGGGCTCAGCTGTTGCTTGCTTGAGAGAATTTAGGAAGGTCTGAAACCTGTGCTTAGCCCAGCACTTCATTTGCAAAAGCCTCTGTTACCAGTTAGGATGGGCTCATTAGTCGGACGGGGCAGACCCTTAGGTAATGGTCAGGGTGGGGTTTACCATGTGAGCCAAGTTGATGGAGATTAAGATATAGTGCTACCACACTGTGGCTCTGCGTGGGTGAGGGCTCAGAAGAAGTACAATGGCCACTGTCTGTAGTTCCGTCTGGAAGGAAGCTGTCCCCCGGTTCTCACCCTAATGCTAGCCATTTCAGTTCCTCTCTGTATGCCACTGGTGCCCTTCAAGCTGCTGCCCCTGTGCTGGAACCCAGAGAGAGTAAGTCTGAGTAAGGCTGTGTGCAGGTCCTTTCAAAGGAGAGGCCCAAGAATCCATCCCGCAGTTTCTTCTTCTGACCCAACCCCCACTGGCTTTTACAGCCAGAAATTATGGGGATTTATCTTCCTGGCACTGGAACCCTGGGTTGGGAGGTTCTGATGTGGGGCTGGGATCCCTTGCTCCTGAGATATCCCTCCATTTTATATCCACCACATGTGGATTTGGGACCATCCAGTTCAGCGTCTCTGCAATTCCACCTCTCTGTCCCTCCTACCCATCTGGATTAATGTGGTTTCTTTAATTCCTTAGTTATCAGAGTTCCATACAGCTCGACTTTCTGACAGTTCTGAGTGATGGTTGTTCTATATTTTAGCTGTAATTTTGCTGAGGTTGTGCAGAGACATAAGCCGCATTTATCTATGCCTCCATCTTGACCGGAAATCACATGAGAGCATTTCCTGTCTCTCTCAGACCTCTTTTCTATCTAAGAGAGAGGCCATCTCATCAAGGAAAAACATCCTCAGCTGATGGGTCCTCAGGGGGGTCTTCCTACCCCCTTTATTCACCTTTCAAACACTCCTGTGATTTACAGAGAAACAAGAGCTGAGAAAAGCAAACTACCCACATTTGACAGGTTTCCTCTTTGCTCCTCCGAAACTTTATAGGTTGAATCCTTAATCTCCAATACCTTAGAATGTGTCTGTGTTTGGAGATAAGGCCTTCAAATAGGTAATTAAGTTAAAATGATGTTCTTGGGGTGTGCTCTAATCCAATATGACTGGTGTATTTATAAGAAGAGATTAGGATGTACAGAAACTCCACAGGTGTGCGTGTGACTGCATGCACAGAGGGACACCCACGTGAAGAGGCAGCAGGAGGGCAGCCAAAAGGAGCTAAAAAAGAGAAACCTCAGGAAACTAAATGTGTTGACACCTTGATTTTGGACTTGTAGTCTCCAACTGTGAGAAATAAATGTCTGTTGTTTAAGCCGCCCAGTCTGTGGTATTTATTATGGCTGCTCTAGCAAATACAGACATCCAACAATATTTAATGGGAGGAAATTTCTGTCATTTTTGTCCATCCACTGTACCATCACTATGTTCTTCTTTTAACCTCTTCTTCCTTCAAATCCAGAACTCTAAATTCTCTGTATACTTTCTCCAGCTCTACCCACCCATGGCATTTCATTTTCATATGCTCTCCTCTGCATCTCTCTCCTATATCTTCTGTCTCCCATCTTTTCTTCAAGGAACTAGAAATTTCAAGCAAAACTTTAAATCTTTTAAAGCTAAGCCTTTCCCTGGAGAATCCGACTGTTGTTTTTATATGCACTAGACTGAAACACATGTACTTACGTCTTGCTCCTGAGAAAGTCACTCTGGTGAAGGCTCAATTACAGGTTGCAACAGGAAAAAAGTCATCATAAAATGATAGACTAGGCTTACTTCAGATCTGTACTAGAGTATCAAGTTTACCTTCCAAGATTACCAGAATCACAGGAAGAGATTGCTTCCCCATAGAACTAATACTAATGCCCACAGAGCCACTTGCAGAGAAAATCTGGCTCCATTCACTTCTGCAGTGAATTTCCAGAAATGTTTCCTTTGGTTTTTGCTTTGTGAAGCATGGAAGACTTTAGTAAATGATAGGCTGCTTTTTAACAGGGAGCCAATAGGTCAGGGTCCTTGGACAATTCTGTGCTCTGTAAACGAACTAACACATTGCTGATGTATTGTCAACTCTCAATTATTTAATGTGTAATGAGAAAAAAATGCCTTGGCATGCATTGTCTCAAAGCTTAATCAAGAAGTTGTGTGATTCCGATGACTATTGTATAATAAATAGGCATTTTTTACTTAAACTTCTAGATGTATACATTTGTATTAATGATACATCTTTAAATGAGTCCAATTTGTTTATAGTGACAACAATAGAAATGACTGCAATTAATGAATATTGGTAACATAAAGAATTTTTTTAGTACAGTAGTCACAGATGTTATGGTGACCGCCTCAAATGATGGCTGACTAATGGATCCTGTCCATTGAAGTGCCTCGATCTTTACCCATGATGTTTCCTGGAACTTTCTCCTTCCCATGCTGGATCTTTCTTCTTGGAAAACTCCGACTCAGCTCACCGGGATATATTCCCTAAAAGTGTCTTCTTCCACACAAGAAGCAATGTCTGATATATCTTTGCAATTCTAGTATATGGAATAGTATATATCGAATGTGTTCAAAATAAATGGATCCTGAAAGTGCCCAGAATGTAGGAAATGCCCAGTAAATATTTGTTGAGTAGAGAAATAATACCTGAAGGGTAAATCTGTATATGCCTCACTGTCTATCTTTTTACACCGCTCTGTGGTGGATGTACAAATGACCAAATCAATGGGAAGGACAGAGGAGAGGGAAGCCCTGGACAATGTGGGTAGCCTAGATCTCAAGATGACAACTAGCCCCCACAAAATGGGGAGTCCCCCTCCTTCCCAAACCACATAGGATCAGTTCAGTCTTTCCAAGACCTTGAACTACCTACATCTGGTAAAAGGCAAGTCTATTCTGCATGTGTTTAATCATATTTCCAAACCATATTAAACCTAAAGCATCTCAAGCTATCACAAGTTTTTAAATCGTTAGCAGTCAAACTAAAAATTAATACAAAAGCAGAATAAATTTCCTTAAGACTTTAGCTAACTTCCCCTCGTAAATCCAACTCTTATTTAATATGTGGTGAGTATATGCCCCCATGTCCTGATTAAGAGTAACATTCAAGGTTCAATAGTCTTGATAGTAAGAGAGAGTGGCATCTACTCAAAAAGAGGAGACAGGTCAGAGACCATACCTCCTGTTTGCACACGGCAAGGCTTTGTTCCATTCAAAAATTGAGAGAAAAATTTAAATCTCCAGCTTCCAAAGAAAAACAAAATTCATACACATAGAAATTCAAAAGTAGTTTCTGCACTATACCAACTGGGTCTGAATCTGACATCTTGTGACTCAACGAAGAGCCACTTTCCGCATGTAGCACAAGACTTTACAGAAACCCTTACTCAGCCTTGGGATGTAGTTGCCATGCCATTCGCTGCCTAAAGGTAAGCCAATACCCAGGGCATAATTGATACATTCTAGGAAGGAAGAGGCACACCTAAGAGGTTTGACCTGATAGTGATGGCACGTTATACCCTGGCTTACAAATTATAACTAATCTGCAGTCAAATAAGTTTAAAATTGAATTCCTTGCCAGGTGCTATAGTAAAAAAAAACTTCCATGTAGCAACTCTTCAAGAATTTAAATAACTCCACAAAAAATAGGGGTTATCCCCAGCTCGTTTTCAATAGGTTGAATGCAGTTGAAAGCTCACTGCAACGTTTACAAGAGTTATTGTCCTGTCCTCTAACTTGTTGGCTGCCTCTTCACCTTTTACTGATGCTGATTATATCATTGGATCATGCCAGGTTGCACCATACCCTCTGTCACTTATCAGAATTTTATAAATGAATCTTTCATTTTCCACAGCTTTGGACTTTATTGGCTCTGACTGCGTTGGTGGCATGACTCACAGCAGAAACAAAGGTCAGCTTGCTCCTTTGTAGAAAGTTTTTCTTTTCTTTTTTCTTCTTACAATTTTTAAAATATTTGATCTGATAGCATATATTTTCCTCCTTTTAACATTTATGCTTGACTGATGTGGAAGAGACAATGGGAGTTTACCAAGTTCTACATATCATATTAAAGTTATAATTTCTCAGTATAAAGCATCAACATTGTAAATAAACTCCATTGATGAGCTTCATTAATTCACGCCACTTGATCCTTCTGCATTTCAAAGACAGATATTCCAATTTTATTTCAAAGAGCATCTCTCTGTCTTTACAATTAAGATTGCCAATTTTCATGGATCCAATTTTTTTCTTTTACAGATCATAAGAAGAGACAAGCTCTTGGGAACACTAAAAACCAAACTTCAACATAAAAACTAAACTGTTACATTATACTTGATTTTTTGTAGCCAGTGGAGTGAGATTGCACACTGATAGACCAGGTCAGGAAAATACTGCCTCCGTTTAATGCAGTAGTTTCATGTGAATCAGTTGGTTTAGTTAAGTTCAGTCATGTTTAATGAGAGCTATTCTATGACAGACACTAAGCTAGGCACTGAAGACATACAAATAGCAGGAAGACGCAGTGTCAGCCTTTAGGAAACATGTAATCTGCTTGGAACACTGAAATGTACACACACGACCATTGTACAGGGAGACATGACCTAACTACTAAAGGTGCTCAGGTGAAAGAAAGAGCAGGCAATACCTGATTTGGGGGATCGGAAAAGGTTTCATTCACCAAGAAAGACATTTTCTAGTTCATGAATTATCTTGTATTAAACTTATAACTCTCCTGTGAAACCGAGTTGCCCAGGCCACATTCACCTAATTAGTTTCCGTTTACTGGTTAGTGCCTCTAAATACAGGCAGCCCATGCCACTTCTGCTGCAGTTTCACCCTATAATTTCTGAATGCTCCTTGGACAAGTTATAGAACCTTTCTGAGCCAAAGTTTATTCATCTGTAAAATGATAAAAATATCTTCACCATTGAATAGACATGAGGATTAAATAAGACTATATTATATGTATATATATATATACACACACACACACATACATATATGTATATCATGTATGAACTATTATTATTTTACCCTTGCATTGTAAATCCCATCCAAAATATCTGACTAATGACTCCTTTTGTGAGAGAAGCAAAGTAAAAGAGATAGGATGCAACCTTGCCCCCATCCCTCCTCCAGACAAGCCCCACTTTAGGTCCATAAGTTGAAGAATGATGGAAGAAAGAAGAGAAGAGAGGAAAATGAATTTCTCCTTTGGTTCTGGGCACTTCAAGGAACAAAGTGTTTCGCATTTGATTTTCTTGAGATTCCTCTAGACTATTACACAACTGCATATGTACACCTCTCCACTGAATACGAACAAAGGAAATGGCTGTTGCACCAACAAAATCTCTAATCGACGGACATGCGAATGGGATAAGCTGTCAAGATTTTTTTCTATTTCCAGATATCTGTCTTCACAAACAACCCATCAGTAATTAGAAGCATAACTCCCACCTAAGTAGATCTAGGTTTGCAAACACTCTCTACAATTCCAAAATAAACAACAAGAAAGTTGTCTTCTGTCACTTGTGCATCTCTATACCTACCTGTTACAGGCTGCATAATTTTGATGAGACTGGCTGACATAACTGATGCATACTTGGCTGTGAAGAATAAACTATATGAAGATGAATTCATCCAGTTAACTGTTTGTCATGCCATTGAAAAGAGTAGTTGTTTGAAAAATCAAAATAAGAAAAGTTCTGGGTTTATTCCTTATGTTTTCTTGTTGGAAATAAACAAATTTTACCATGCAGTTAAACATTCCTTTGTTTTTAATTAACCTTTTAATTTTAAGATATGTAAAAACACACATGCTTGTAAGAAATACTACAGAGACATCTTGTGTGCTCTTCACCCAGTTTCCACCATGGTAACATTTTGCATAAATATAATGTAGTGTAATATCACAACCAGGATATTGATATTGATATCATCTTGAGATAATCTACTAATCCTATTCGGACTTCCCCAGTCTTAAATGTACTCATTTGTGTGTGTGTGTGCATGCACACAAGGGTGTGTGCATGAGGGATGTGTATTTATTTCTATGCAATTTTATCATGTTTATGTTCACATACCCACCACCACCATCAAGATACAGAATAGCACCCCCCACCACAAGGGTCCCTCATATTGTTGTTTTACAATGACACCCACCTCCCTACCTCCATCCTTAATCCCTAACAACTACCGAGATGTTCTTTACTTCTGTAATTTTGTCATATCGAGGTTATACAAATGGACTCATACAGGTAAGTAACTATTTGAAATCGGTTTTTATCACTCACCATAATTCCCTTGAGATTCACCCAAGTTGTTATGTCTATGGATAATTTTAATATGTTATTAATGTTGAGTAGTAACCCAGTGTATAGATATACCTCAGTCTGTTTAACATTCAACTGTCGAAAGACATCTGGGTTGTTTCCAGTTTTTGTGTGTTAGCAATAAAGCTGCTATGAACATTCTTATACAGGCTTTTATATGAACATAAATTTTCATTACACTGAGATAGATGCCCAATAGTACAGATTCTGGGTTGTACGGTAATTGCAGGCTCAGATTTATAAGAAACTGTCAAACTGTTTTCCAAAGCGGCTGTACTGTTTTATATTCCCACCAGCAACGTATGAGTTGAGTGATCTAGTTTTCTACCTTTTTTTTTTACAGCACATTAGTCAGTGTGAATGACAGAATTAGTAAATAAATAAATGGCCCATATAAAAAGAGCTTGTAAAATGTCAATCCAGAAAGTCCAAAGGGTAAAAAGGCAGGACTTATATTTTAAAAAAGCTACCTCAAGCAACGGCCTCTCTCTGACTTGACTCAGCTCCTAACGTGTGCAGGTACACCTTGCACTCCTGGAAAGTCTCAATGCGCACTAATGCTTTGCTTGGTGTAAATTATAATAAACAAACCTTTTCTTTTTATAACAGGATCATGACCTGTGAAATGATTCAAGTGGCCCTGTGTTCAATATTGCTTATAGGTAAGAACCTATTTTGTTATTTATCATATCTTTTACAACTACTAGGTTGATAGATAACACCTTTTGATTTTTTAAAGACATAAATAAACATGCTTTATCCATAGACCAATTCTAAAACATTGGGGAAACCAAACTATGTGTCATGCTGTGGTTTTTAACATGTTGGTGTTAATGGCATGTTTGCGAACCATTTTCTTCCTAATTATGTGTTAGCATATTAACATGTTGCTGTTGCTGAGAAGGCCACTGCCACCAAAGAAGTGCTCTGGTGTCCTCGAGCAAAGAAGGAATTTAAATGCCTTTTAGAAACTGTAATACTTACATAGTACTGTTATGTGAAGACCTCAGGGGACTTTGTGAGTGTGAATTCATTAACCCTGAGGGCAAGCAGTAGCTCAGAGAAGTGGTGTTTTCAAGACAGATTAAGGAAGGCACCGGAGGCCAGATAATCTGCTGCCAAATTGGCCCAGTAACTCAATGGTTTATATCTGAATTGAACCGAGAGGTCATTTGTTTTTCTTGTAACCAAAATTGAAGATACTCACAAAGGTATAAATTCTTCTCACAGTTAAATCTGTACAATTTATAAATAATTTCTATGAAGATGCTTAAATCAGAATAAACTTCTACTGTTATGATAAGCTTGAGACCCGTGCAAAAAGAATTATGTACTTTGCTTGAGGTACACATACACACACACAAATAAATAAATATATAGCTATATCTAGCTTATTTTTTGTTCCTTTTTTTGCATTATTTAATTTATTTTTTAATTTGATTTTTCAATTACAGTTTACTTTCAATATTAGTTTGTTTTATTTTCAGATGTACAGCATAGTGGTTAGACAATCATATACTTTGCAAAGTGTTCCCCCTGATATTTTAAGTACCCACCTGGCACCATACATAATTATTACAATATCACCGACTATATTCCCTATACTTACAGCTCCACAACTATTTTGTACTACCAATTTGTACTTTTTAATCCCTTCACCTTTTCACCCATCCCCCAACTTCCTCAACTGTGGCAGTCATCAGTCTCTTCTCTGTATCAGTGAGCCTGTTTCTGTTTTGCTTATTTGTCTATATTGTTTTTTTGATTTTACATATAAGTGAAATCATACAGTAATTGTCTTTCTGCGTTGGGCTTATTTCACTTGACCTAATACCCTCTAGGTCCATCCATGCTGTCACACATGGTGAGATAGTACTTTCTATGGCTGAGTAATGTTCCATTATAAGTACATACCGCGACTTTTTTATCCACTCATCTGCTGATGGGAACTTGGGCTGCTTCCTTATCTTTGCTGTTGTAAATAACACTGCAAGGAACATAAAGGTGCATATATTCTTTTGAATTAATGTTTTAGATTTCTTCAGCTATATTCCCAAAAGTGGAATTGTTGGGACATCAGGCAATTCCATTTTTAATTTTTTTTAGGAAACTTTACACTGGTTTCCACAGCAGCTGCACCAATCTGCATTCCCACCAACAGTGCACTATCTCTAGACTATTAATCTAGGTATATGCACACATATGTATATATGTATTTGTGTATACACAATTAGCCATTTATTCCTAAGCTTGTGAATAATTTTAATAAAAAGTTTTAATTATCAATATTGCACTTTTATTCAGGAGATGTTTAAGTAAATTATTTAGAAAATTTTAGCCAAGTTATTATAAAGCAATGATCATTACACCAAGTTACAGCCCATATCTTCAGATGAAAGAAGTGGGACTGGCTCAGTCTAAGTGAGTGTCTGAGGAGCACACTGCAAATTGAAATCATGGACTAGGTATAATCCATCAGTATAAAGCTTTGCCTTGACTGCTGATCCACACAGTTGACTTAAGAGTGGGTGACAGTGTATGACCACAAGGCTAAAGGCACCACATCTGGTCACACCTATGAATACTGCGGGGCCAAAAATATCTAGCAAAAGGAAAATGGCTCTGCAAAAATGACTTCTGTGGATTCTCTTAACAATTTGGGATTAAATTTAACTCCAGCTGGGATACAAATATAAACAACAAATGCCAACCTATAAAAACAACTGCTTTGACTGACTTCACTTAGTGAGTGAATGAATGAATGAATGAATGAATTTATGTAATTGAAGTTCATGAAACTACAAGTTGAGATCAGAAACGAAGAACAGAGGACCACTGACACTGCTGGGTTAGTCCTTCAGATCTCAGAAAAGAAGGCTATTGCTTGCAGTCTGAAGAAACTGAAGCCTTTAGAACCAAATTCACTCATTATGCTAACAATAAGTTTAAAACATTTTCTAAATCATGCAGCTCTAAATTAGGAAATAATAACTTGAATCAACATTCTTTGCTTCTCCTTTCTCCCTTTTTCATATAACAATGTAGCCTATTCATCTACTCCTCCTTGGAGCCCTTCTGTTTATCATTATAAAATTTTGTTTGTCTCTATTAGTTTAAAAAACTTTTCTCTGTTAGATTAGTTGTCTAACAGATTACTTTTGTTGAGAGCTTAATTTGAAGTAAATAGAGAAAAAATCTAATTATCCATTTTCCTAATGGGGATGCTGACACCAAAAATGATAAAGATCCTTACTCAAGTAATTAAATTTATAAGCAGAGGCCCCAAATTATTTTATTGATTTTCTCAAAATGATAACCTCTACACATTGGAGATGATTACCTTGTCAGGAAATTAGAAGCCTGAGTGTCATGATTTGATTACAAAACAAAACAAAGCAACTCTCTCTTTAGCATTTAGGCCAAGAATTGCTTTCTCCTGTAATAAAACAGCTACTATTACCATTTTAAATCTTTATTATGAGTCAGGAGCTGTCCATATGTTACTTTAGTTCAACTCTCAGAATCACGCTGCAAATAGACGTTATGTTTCTCATTATGCAAAAAGGAAACTGAGGCTTAGACATAATAAATGACCAAACTACACAGTTAATCAACAGTGGATGCTGATTCACATCCAAATTCTACATCCTGGTCTTCTCAGAACAAAACTCTTTTTTCTACCAACTGTCCCCTCTGGCACTACAATGCTAGATATGGGATATGCAGAAGTGGGAGAGGCACCCGAAAGAGTAATAGAGCCAATATTGTAGCCATTGGCTTACAAGGAAAGGTCAGGAGTTGGGGAACTGGGTGACTTTATCTGAGGAAATAGAGCGAAACCAGGATATAACCAAAGACTTTATATGACAGTTCCTAGTTGAACTGAGGATAAAAAGAAGTCTTAAACTCAGTACGTTCTACCTCAATAGGGCACTTAGTAAAACCAAACAGCCTCATATTACATAAAGAGGAAATATGGAAAACACACATATATATATAGAAAGTGTTTCACTGGGTAAGTAAACTAATTCTTGGGATTGACTCAGGTATGAAACAAATTGGGGAAGGGAGGTCATGACCTTACTATTGACCAATGATCAGAACTATCTATAAAGTACATGTAGTCTTCTAGTTTTAGACAGAAGGGAGAGCAAACTGTTTTTCTAGCATAGTTTCAGCTCGTTTTTCAGTCCACAGTTAGTAACCAAGGCAAATTTGTCTTAAAGTTTCTTTGCTTGTTTGTTTTAGTTTGCTTTCTTTTGACAAGAGCTGTTAAGCTCACATTTTCTCCCCCAGGGCCCCCGTTTTGCCCTCTTGTCCATGGAAGAAAGGGCCTTTTCAGTCAGGCCTGCAGTCCTCCAATTTCTTGGAGAGTCTGTATTCACTGATACGCCTTTGGTTTCTGTTTATAAGATTTTGTTCTTAATTTTACCTACTCACTTTGGCTTAAGGTTGATTGATGCTCTGAAGAAAGTGGGTAGTAAGAATAAACTGGGAAATAATTTGGTTGGACAAAAAATGTCATTGCCTATTACTGGATGCATTGAGCATGCTGAATGTTGTAGAAAAACTATTTTCCTATCCATTTTCCTACCCACATGGAATCATTTGTCATGGCATTAGAGTTGGGAATCCCATCAACGCACATAGGCAATGACTCAGAAGGGGTCACTGTTGAATCACATAAAATGCCGCCTTTCATGAGTTACAAATTTCTCTGTCTACAAGATTAAAAACCAATAAAATATATGCTGGCTCCAGGATATATCCCAGGGAATTACATGACCACAGAGTGAGTGTGAATGTAGCTACAGATTTGCGACTGAGAGCAGGTTAAAACAGACTGGAGTTTCTGTTTACATTTCAAAGTACTCAACACATCAGCAATTGCAACATCAATAAAGTTGAAGTTCCTGAGTTAAAAGTTCAGTTACAAAGCATTTTATTAACAGATAGTTTATTATGATGCTAGGGATTTGACAGTTGGTCTGTCCCACAGTTCAGTGTCCCTTTCTTTTTCCTAGTTCATGTCCATTAAACCTCTGCTTTCTTTCTTTTTACCCCCGCTTTTTGCCATGTTCCTTCTTCCCATGGGTTCTTATATTTTGCAACCTCCCTTCTTTTTTCCTTTTCCTTTGATATTTTTTTCTTGATTTCTGTTTCTCCTATCTTATTTTTCACATTTTTTTCTCTTACAACTCAAATTTCTTGTCTCTCATTCTCTCTCTCATTAACTTTTATCTGAATTATAGCAAAGAGAGAGAAACTATTCTATTAAACACAACTCTTTTACCTTTACCATGAATTTTTGGTCAATAACGAAAATGAAGAGTGAAAAGGAAAAATATTAATTATTTTATTATTTGTGGAGAAAATATTTACTTAACACAAAGAATAAAATATTCAAGCCTAAAACATATGAATCTAAACAGCAGTATTTTAATCTCTTACAAAATTATGAAATTTCTCCTTTATTTTTAGAGATCTTTGAAAATGTTAATGTATTTGCCAAGATGTCTGTATATCCTTTTCTCCTGATTCTCTTTTGTACTTAATTCCTACTGACCATTTATACTTTTAGTACTTAATCTATGTGCATGCATAATTGCCTGGGTACTTATTTTATTTTTCTAAGACATAAATATTTTAAGGGCAGGGACTGAGTGAGACTCAGTCCAACTAAAATAGTAAATAATAAAGATTATTCTCTCATTGCTTAGACTGACTGCTAAGTGTTTTATCTTTAATAGCCCATTGCTAAGTGTTTTGAACTTGTGACAGGACTATAGTGCTTATTCGTCATCTCCAGTACCAATATCGGTAACGCTACGAATATCAGTATCACACAGCCCCCAAGGGAAAGTGCTTCTGTAAGCCTGTCCTGTGAACCGGGCAGACATTTTGTGTCTTCTGGTCACCTGTGTCCCAACACATTTACTTCACAGATGTTGAAGGTCACATGAGTAAAGAAAGTCACAGTCAGTCTTGGAGTGCCCTGGTCTGTGCTCTGTTTTATTTTTCCTGTTTCTTAGTGAGGTCCTGAGACAACAGACCTGGTATGGTCCCTCAGACACATAGCACTCCCTTTCTTTGTGCTCGTTTTGATAAGTTTGAGAAATAAACCGAAGATGATTGTGGAAGGCAATCCATTTTCTTTATTACTGAGAATGGCCAGTAATGGAAGAGGTAGTGCACTATACGCTCTAAGTACATAAAGAACCTGATGACTGAGCCCACAGTTTGGCAAATTTCGTATCCAATTACAGGCTGCAGAACCGGAACAGAAAGTATGCCTTCTGAGGGCAGCTCAGTCCCCAGAGGAAGAAGGAAGAGCAGGCCGGATAGGCCAAGTTACTTGGATTTACCAAATTAAATGAGGTGCTTCCTCTTCTGAGGGGCAGAGTGCACAAAAGGGAAAAGGGAGGCCTGGGATTACTCCAGGTGAACTCGCTCTGCATGGAAGAAAACAGGAATCTGCCATCAGATGCTGCCCTTTCATTCTGTATCTTAAGTTTCGCATTAGTTCACACTGATCTTTTTAGTGTGTAGGCTCCTACCACAAGTATTGTTTTCATGGTCATGTGCATAGTATATTTGGCTATTCAGTAATTTCTCCACTATCCAACTGAAAGCCTCATTTTCAACCTTCCCTGGGTGATGGCAATATAGGAAGCCTTTCCACTTTTAATGATATAATACCCATTACTCCCATACTGCTTATCAGCCTATGATGGACACTCACCTCTTTGTGTATAGCATGAATATATTTTTGTTTTGCCTTAGTTATTGGATAGGTTTATTTTGACTTCTCTTTTACTTATTTCTGTCTGTTCCAGTGCTGACATTCTCAGCATGTAAAATCGTTGATGGTGGTAGGAGTTGTGCCCACTTAGCATATCCTGCATGCTTCCGATGACGTAATACCACACAGAGAAGGACAGTTTCAGTTAATGACCTATTAGTAATCAATACATTCCAGTTACAAATATTAGAGCTGGATGACACGGTGCAGCCTCCTCTTACAAAACAGAAAACGGAGGTACAGGAATAGAAAGTGGCTTGGGGACTAGCTAGTCACAGCCAGGGCCAGGGTAACACTTTGAATCTCTGATCTTTCTTGACTTGTGTGACCTCGAACATCTCCATACTGTGACATGTCTGCCTTATTGCTAATGGGCAAAATTTTCTGCAGAGGGCATTCTAGAGTGGTTTCTACATTGGAACTAAGTTTGACAGACCTTATTAAAACTGACTATGAGACAGGATGAAAGAGAGGAGGGTGTTTAGGGAGCTGGAAAAAGAAAAATATATTTTTTCTAGATTATGATTATAAAGTTTAATAAAGGTATTAACCTGACTCATATTGCCTACATTTAAAAAACCCACCCATTTAATAACCAAAAAGGTAATAAAACTCAAGGTTCAGTTTTCAGACCCCAGCAGTATTGTACAGGCTTGCAAACACAAAACTCTGATCTTGCTCTCAGTAACTTTCAAGGATGATCAGGCAGAATGAAAAAGGGAGGAGAAATTTCTCAAGCAGAGAGGATAATGGCATGTCCTTCCATATTACTTACGTTTTATTTCCAGTCCTGCCATTGACTTACTATGTGACCTTGAGTGAGTCATTTTATCTCCATGTGTCAATTTTCTCATCTGTAAAGTAGGACAATAAATACTACTTTCCATCTCTCTCCTGGGTGATGTTATTATCACCATCAATTAATATTTATTGGATGCCTGTTTGCTGCATAATCCTGAGGTAAGAGCTTTGTTCTGGGGGTGGAGTGGGAGGCTAGAAGAGATTATATGAGTGAAACTTTTTCCATGAACAGAAAAAGCAGAAGATTTAGAAAAGACAGCATTGTTAGAGCTTAAAATATTTAGATAGCTAGGGCTGATATTTTAAAGCATGCTTCTTGGCCAAGATTTATGCAATCACAATGTTTTTCTTAGTGATTGTGCAGTGCACCGGGATAATGATGGTGCAGAATACTGGCTCACTTTTTGAGGATTCTAAATAAGACTATCTTAAGAATTACTGTTTTCCTTTGTTAGCTATAAATTATATCCTAAGCCTAATTTATTTAGAAATGTTTATTAGATAGTGAAGGTATCGGATTTACTTTACCTAGCTAGTGCCTTTGTTTTAATTAAGAAACACAATAAGTACACATTTAACATGTCACATTGTATAACACTTTTTCTTCAAAGAGAATGAAGAAAAATCTGAAAAGTCACCTATTAACACATTCCAGCTAAAACGAAAACTTTACTGGTGACCAGTCTACACTAGTCAGCCCAAATGAATGAGAGTTTCCTGTTCCCTCCAAATCCATTGTCTTCCTCTCCCTGTGTCACTTACCTGATTCGGACCCTACTTAGCTCGCGCCTGGACCATTCAGGGAGACTCTGACCTCGTTTCACTCGCTCTGCTCTCCTCCGTTTACCATCTGTCCTCCATGCCACTGACAAAGCAATTTTCATAAGTAAACCTATGAATGGATAAACAAAATGCTAGCATATACAACTAAAATATTATGTAGCCTTTAAAAAGGAATGAAATGTGACATATGCTACAACATGGATAAACCTGGAAGATACTATACCAAGTGAAATAAGTCAGACACCAAAGGACAGATATTACTTGATTCCCCTTATATAAGGTACCTAGAATAAACAAACTTGTAGAGACAGAAAGTAAAAAGGGTTAGGGGAGAGGATAATGGGAGTGACTGTCTAAAGAATACACGGTTTCCAGTTGAGGTAATAAAAAAGTTCTGGAGATAGTGGTGACGGTTGCAAAACATTGTGAATGTATTTGATACTACTGAATCGTATACTTAAAAGTGGTTAAAATTGCACATTTTATGTTATGTATATTTTAACACAATAAAACAAAAAACTTTAAAGTAAAACTGGTCCTATCATTTTCTGATACAGAAATTATTATTATTTACAGAATGAAGTCCAAACTCCTTGGTTTGACAGTAATAATCCTTCAGAATCAAGCTCCACATTATCTTTCCAAGATTATCTTTGACACATCTACACCACAGAGATATCTTTCAATCACACTGGCAAAGTGAGCGTCCTTGAACCTGAACCTTACCTTGCTCCTCTCTGTCCCTGGGCCCTTTCATCTGGTGTTTTGCACCCAGAGGCAGCCTGATTGTTGCATGATATCCAGAGAGGCTGTCATTTTCAGTAGGTATTCATTTGGAACCAGAGGTTACTGGGTTGACAAATTAAACTATAAATAATAGGGCTAATAACTAGAACCCTGCTTAGAGCTCAAGGCCAAGCTTGGAATAGCATGAGATCTTAGAGACTGTAGAAGTAATGATTGCTTTTTTTTTTCTCTAAATGCATGACTTTATTATTATTATTATTAACTGACCTCAAGCATTACTGTCTCACAGTCATAATATAGTGTAGTGGCTCTGAAGGGAGAATTTCATCAGCACCTCCTACTAGCTGTGTGGTCTTGAACATATTTTAAAAATTTTCTGTGACTTTGTTTCCATGTCTGCAAAATGAAGTGATTGACAGTGCTACTTTTTAGGTTTGTTGTAAACATTAAATAAAGTAATTCAGGTAAAAAGTATTTAGCATCATGCTCAATAGAGGTTAGCTAACATTATTAATATCCGTATATATATTTGTTTTCAGACATTGGTCTCATAGATTCCCAATGACTTTTTCTGTCATCATTCCAATAGCTTAAAATTAAAAGTCTTGCCCCTTCTCCCATCATGCTGATTTAATCTTTCCTTCAAGGAATGGGTTAAGAAATTTCCTGACCATGAAAATGGCAGCTTGTGTCCCAATAATCCAGTGCCCAATAATACAACCTTCTCCAAAACTCCTTTAGCACAATCAAATCTTATGTTGCCTTGTTTTGTTTTGTATCTTAGACCTTTTCTTTCCCTCTCCTATAGAGGGGAAGTTTCATATGTCATAGGTCACTGTACCCCAATTCATGCAGAGTATTGGTCAATAGAGGCCTGTTAATGATGAAGCTGTAAAGTGCCTAACATAGCATTGCTTACAGTTAGATTTGTAATAAATGCTTCTTTATTATAAGCAATAAACAGATTGCATTATTGTATACTGGTCAAAAATGTGTTTTCCTTTATATTGATTCAAGTTACGACCCTGAATACGATTGCGTTTTATTTAGAAATAAAAACACAATATAGACTTAAAATTTTAAGATCCTAAAGAATTCTGGATTTTAAAAATTATCATATTTTTTCTTAATCCTGGAGTGGGAAGGAGATGGAAAATACAAGCCTGTTTGACTTAACGGTGGCGCTATCAATACTAACAGTTTTAACTACTGAGCCAGATTTGGGAGCAGTCTAGCTAAAACTGAAATGCAGGTTCTATTTCAAGATTGTTGACTTCCAGGTTTGAGCCAAGTGCTTTATATCCATTAATTTATCCAATCCTTCCAGTAATGCAATATTATTTTGTTCTGTGTTGTTATTGTTGTTGTTGTTGTTGTTATTTCACTTTACATACAGGAAAACCAGAGCTCAGAGAAATTAAACGACTACAAAAGTGATAGAGCTGGGATCTGATGCCAGGTTTGTGGCTATCATGCACGTACAGGCAGAAACCCTGGAAACATTCTTGACCCGCCATACAGCACTAGCTTTCATGCTGTGTGTCATGTATAGATCACATAGGCTCGTGACAGTGCAATGGTGGCAAAGGGCTTTTCCAGGGTTTCCTTCTCGAGTACCCATTCTCCCAAAGACCACAGCTGTGTCTCTTTAAAAGGAAACATTGAGATGTAAACTATGGCCCTAAAAGATGCTGTGCTCTTGAACTCTGAATTACAGGAGCTTTGGGAGCACCATTTTTGTCGGAAGACCCAGCAAACCAGTTCCTACATTTCAAAAGACACATATATTTGCAGGATTACGGGGACCTAGATCACAGTCCGAATATGTGGGAAAACACACTGGCTGATCAGGTATTTGCATTAGAAACAAATGGCCTTTGAGTAACTATTTTTATTTTTGCTTTTT
Source organism: Mormoops blainvillei (assembly GCA_004026545.1). NCBI lineage: Eukaryota > Metazoa > Chordata > Mammalia > Chiroptera > Mormoopidae > Mormoops > Mormoops blainvillei. Next base: position 59,717 of record PVJD01007068.1, on the reverse strand, counting down.
TTTTTTTAGATTATTAAAAGTGATATTTATTTGTGATATTCCATTTAGGGATATTTCTTACATAGATTTTTTTCTTTTCTTTTTATTTGGGGTTGTTTTTTTTTTGGTGTAATTTATTGATTTTGCTATCAGAGTTGCCCTATTTTTTCTCACCGTTATTCCCTCTGCCCTGTACCACAAGCCACAATCTCCACACCTCTTAGTTCACGTTTATGGGTTGTACATATCAGTTCTTTGGTTTCTCAAGTTTGTATATTATTCTTAGCTTCCCCGTCCATTTTTTTTTTTTTTTGGTCAACACTTTCTGGCCATCACTTTCCCCAGCCCCACCCATCCCCACTGCCCACCCTCAGTTCTTCTCCCATTTGGCTTTGTCAATGGGTCCTTCATGCCTGTTCCTTGATGCCCCTTCCCCACCTTTTCCCCTGTTATCCCTCTCTCACCTCCCCTCTGGTTACTGTCAGTTTGCTTTTTATTTCAATGACGCTGGTTAAATTCTGCTTGCTTGTTTATTTTATTGATTAGGTTCCACTTACAGGTGAGATCATATGGTGTCTGTTTTTCACCACCTGGCTTATTTCACTTAGCATAATGCTCTCCAGTTCCATCCATGATGTCGCGAATGATAGTAGCTCTTTCTTTCTTTCTGCTGCATAGTTTTCCATTGTGTAAATGTACCACAGTTTTTTGATCCACTCATTTACTGTTGGGCACTTAGGTTGCTTCCAATTCTTGGCTATTGTTAATTGTGCTGCTATGAATATTGGGGTGCATAGGTTCTTTTGAATTGGTGTTTCAGGATCCCAGCAGTGGAATTGCTGGGTGAAAAGGCAGTTCCATTTTTAGTTTTTTCAGGAAATTCCAAACTTTTATGCAGTGGCTACACCAATCTGCATTCCCAGCAACAGTATACTAAGGTTGCTTTTCCTCCACATCCTTGTCAGCACTTGCTGTTTGTTGATTTCTTTACAATTGCCATTCTGATTGATGTGAAGTGGTATCTCATTGTGGTTTTAATTTGCATCTCTCTGTCGGTTAATGATGCTGAGCATCCTTTCATATGTCTCTGGGTCCCCTGTATGTCCTCGTTGGAGAAGTGTCTGTTCAGGTCCTTTGCCCATTTTTTAATTGGATGGTTTGTCTTCCTGGAGTGGAGTCGTGTGTGTTCTTTATTTATTTTGGAGATCAAACCCTTGTCCGAGGTATCATTGACAAATATATTTTCCCATACGTTTGGTTCCCTTCTCACTTAGCTGATGTTTTCTTTAGCCATGCAGAAGCTCCTTATTTTGATGAAGTTCCATTTGTTTATTCTTTCCTTTATGTTCCTTGCTCTAGGGGACATATTGGTGAAAATATTGTTGTGTGGAATATCTGAGATTTTCCTGCCTATGTTCTCCTATAGGACTTTATGGTGTTGCAACTTATATTGAAGTCTTTTATCCCTCTTGAGTTTATTTTCTGTGTGGTGTAAGTTGGTGGCTGAATTTCATTTTTTTGCATGTAGCTGTCCAGACCTCCCAACGCCACTTGTTGAAGTGGTTATTTTTACTACATTTTATGCTTCTGCCCCCTTTCTCGAATATTAATTGACCATAGAGACATGGGTTTATTCGTGGGCTCTCTATTCTATTCCATTGATCTATGTGTCTGTTCATATGTCAGTTCCACACTGTTTTGATTACAGTAGACTTGTAATATAGTTTGATATTGGGTATTGTGATTCTTCTGACTTTGTTCTTCTTTCACAAAATTGCTGCAGCTATTTGGGGTCATTTATTTTTCCACATAAATTTTTGAAATGTTTGTTCTATATCTGTTAAACATGTCATTGATATTTTGATAGTGAGTGTGCTGAATCTATAAATTGCTTTGGGTAGTATGGACATTTTGATGATGTTAATTATTCCAATCCATGAACATGGTGTATGCTTCATTTATTTGTGTCTTCCTTAATTTCCTTCTTCAGTGTTGTGTAGTTTTCTGAGTACAGGTCTTTAACCTCCTTGGTTGAGTTTATTCCTAAGTACTTATTTTTCTTGTTTCTATACAGTAAAGGGGATTTTTTTCCTGATTTCTGATTCTGATATTTCATTGTTGCTGTACAAAAATGCCTTCAATTTCTGAATATTGACTTTGTATCCTGCTGTTTTGCCAAATTCACTTAAGTTGTGTAGTTTTTTGGTGGAGTCTATAGGGTTTTCCATGTACGCTATCATGCCATCTGCAAACAATGACAGTTGTACTTCCTCCTTTCCAATTTGGATGCCTTTTAGGTCCTTTTCTTGTCTGATGGCTGTGACTAGGACTTCTAATACTATATCGAACAGAAGTGGTGAAAGAGAACATCCTTGTCTTGTTCCCAATCTTAGTGGGAAAGCTTTTAGAGTTTGACTGTTAGCTATAATGTTGGATGTAGGTTTCTCTTATATAGCCTTTATTATGTTGAGGTATGCCCCCTTTATTCCCACTTAGCTGAATGTTTTTATTATAAATGGATGCTGTTACCTTATCAAATGCTTTCTCGGCATCTATTGATATGATCATGTGATTTTTGTCTTTACTTTTGTTTATGTGATGTATTATGTTCATTGATTTGTGAATATTGTGGCATCATTGTACCCCTGGGATGAATCCCACTTGATCATGGTTACAATCTTTTTAATGTATTGCTGGATCCAGTTTGCTATTTTGTTGAGAATTTCAGCATCTATGTTCATCAGCAACATTGGTCTGTAGTTTTCTTTCTTCATTGTGTCTTTATCTGGTTTTGGGGTTAGGATGATGCTGGCCTTATAAAAATAATTTGGGAGTCTTACCTCTTGGATTTTTTTTTTTGAATAGTCAGAGAAGGACAGGGGTTAGCTCTTCCTTAAATGTTTTGTAAAATTCTCCTGTGAAACCGCCCAGTCAAGGGTGTTTGTGTATCTGGAGTTTTTTTTATTACTTCTTCAATTTTGCCAGCTGTTATTGGATGTTCAGGCTTTCTGACTCTTCATTCAGTTTTGGAAGATTATATTTTTCTAGGCTGTCCATTTGGAAGATTATATTCTTCTGGCTTGTCCATTTTACCCAGGTTTTCAAATTTCTTAGTGTATAGTTGCTCATAGTAATTTCTTACAATCCTTTGTATTTCTGTGATATCAGTTGTTATTTCTCCTCTTTCATTTCTGAAATGAAAGTCTGCTTAAAGGCTTGTTGATTTTGTTTATCTTTTCAAAGAACCAGTCCTGGATTTAGTGTTCCTTTGAATTGTTCTTCTAGTTTCCATGTCATTCATTCTGCTATGATCCTGATTATTTCCTTCATTCTGCTCACTCTGGGCTTTGTTTGTTGGTGTTTTTCCAGTTCTTGTAGATGTAGGGTTAGGTTGTTTATTTGAAATGCTTCTATCTTTTTTAAGTAGTCCTGTATTGCTATGAACTTTCCTCTCAGGACTGCCTTCATTGCCATAGGTTATGGACTGTTGTATGTTCATTTTCATTTCTTTCCAGAAACTTTTTGATATCTTCCTTGACCTCATTATCAATCCATTCATTATTTGATAGCATGCTATTCAGTCTCCATGAGTTTGAATGTTTTTGAGTTTTTTCCTTGAGGTTGGTTTCAAGTTTCAAGCCATTGTGGTCCGAGAAAATGCTTGCTATGATTTCAATTTTCTTGAATTTGTTGAGGTTTGTTTTGTGTCCTATCTTGTGGTCTATCTTTGAAAATGATCCATGAGCATTTAAAAAGAATGTACAGTTTTCTTCTTTGGGATGAAAAGTTCTCTCTCTATATATATCGGTTTAGTCCATTTGATCTAATGTGTCCTTCAATTCCACAATATTCTTGTTGATATTTTGTTTGGATGATCTATTCACTGGTGATAGTGGGGTGTTAAAATCCCCCAGTATAAGTGTGTTGCTGTCTATATCTCTCTTTATGTCCTCCAGGATTTTCCTTATATATTTGGGTGCTCCCATGTTGGCTGCATATAAGTTTACAATGTTTAAGTGTTCTTGAGGGATCCTTCTTTTGAGTATTATGAAGTGTCTTTCTGTGTCTCTTTTTATGACCTTTGTTTTGAAGTCTATTTTGTCTGATATAAGATTGCTACCCTGGCTTCTCATTCTTGTCCATTTGCTTGTAATATATTTTTCCAACCCTTCACTTTCAGTCTATGTAGGTCTTTTGTTCTGAGGTGGGTCTCTTATAGGCAGCATATGTGTGGGTAATGTTTTCTTATCCATTCAGCTACTCTATGTCTTTAACTGGAGCATTTAACCATTTACATTTAAGGTTATTATTGTAGGTACTTATTCATTTTTTCAGTTTGTACTTGTGTTCCTCTCTCTCTCACTCTTTTTCTTCATCTCCTTAAAGCAGTCCCTTTAGCATATCTTGCAATGTTGGATTGGTAGAGGTGTATTCTTTGAGCCTTCTTTTGTCTGGGAAATTCCTTATTTTGCCTTCCATTTTAATTGAGAGCCTTTCCAGGTACAGTAGTCTTGGTTACAGGCCTTTGGTTTTCATTACTCGGAATATTTCTTGCAATTCCCTTCTGGCTTGTAATGTTTCTGTGGAAGAGTCAGCTGCTAGCCTTATCGGGGCTCCCTTATATGTTATTTCCTGTTTCTCCTGTGCTGCCTTTAAGATTCTCTCTTTGTCTTTGATATCTACCATTTTAATTATGATGTGTCTTGGATTGTGTCTCTTTGGGTTCCTTTTGGTTGGGGCCCTCTGTTCTTTCTAGGCTTGTGTGACTTTTTCTCTCCTCAGATTAGGGAAGTTTTCCATCATTACTTTTTCAAACATGTTTTCTACCCCTTGCTCCTCCTCTTCGCCTTCCGATGTCCCTATTTTACAGATATTATTACTTTTCCTGTTGTCCTGCATTTCCCTAACCCCCTCTTTGCTCCTTTTGAGCCTTTTTTCATTTTCTTGTTCTTTCTGGGAGTTTTTTCCTACTGTGACCTCCAGCTCACTGATTCAATCCTCTGCTTCATCTAACCTGTTTTTAATCCCTTCTACTGTGTTCTTCAATTCAGAAATTGTATTCCTCATTTCCTCTTGGTTCTTGTTGATAGTTTCTATGTTCTTTTTCATGCTGATACAGTTTGCAGTAAGTTCCTCATAGTTTCCCTGCAGTTTTTGGTAATTCTCACTGAACTCTCTGAGTTCGTTGAGCTTCCTTCTAACTATTGTTTTGAACTCAATATCTGATAGTTTACTTGCCTCTATGTCATTTAGTAGTCTTTCTGAGGATTCCTCCTTTCCTTTCGATTGGGAGTTGTTTCTTTGTCTTCCCATATTTCGCTGCCATAGCAAAACCACAAAGCCCAGGAAACAAACCCACAACTGCAAAAATAACTGCCCCCTCAATCCCACTCTCAACAGCAAATGACGCCATCTTAATAAGGCTGTAAAGAGACTAAGACTATTATAAAAAAGGAGATAAATAAACTATAGTATAAAACCTAGTGACTTAATATGCACCAACCTGATGGACAAGAAATGAATGTTAAAAAGCTATGGAGTAAAGAAAATATCCCAAATCACGGAGAAGACCACAGTGGATTTTGTCTCAGTAGCCTCTAGCATTTACCACTGTTTTTTCTTTCTGGATCCACCTCTGGTGATGTCAGATGTTGACCCTATCTGACCTTAGGCAGTCTGTTCGAGACTTCCCGGGATAACCTGTCTGTGGCTCTCTCCTTCAGTTGTTAATCTAGTCACTTTGTGCTTAGCACTCAGGCTTGAGCACCATAGGGTGGGGCAGAATCCCTCCTGGGGTTGGGGCTAATGTTTCCCCTCAGGCTGCTGCTGCTCAGAGGGGAGGGGTCTGTGTGAGCTCAATGGCTGCTGCCTTATGGGGGATGATTCATCACCAGGATCCCGGAGGCTTCTCTCAGTTCTCTTCCCAAAGTCTCTGTCTCTAGTCTCTCCTCAAGCGTCTCTAGTCCACTCTTCCCCCGCTTTGCAGGGATGTAATGTCTGTGGCTGCCACTCTGCACTCAGCAGTCAGCCTTAAGCACCACAAGGCCAGGGCAGAGTCCCTCCTGGGCACGGGGCTATTGTTTCCTCTCAGGCTGCCTCTCAGGGGAGTGGTCTGCCTGAGCAAGGTGGCTGCTGCTCCAAGGCATATATGACTCAGCATCAACATCCCTGTGGCGACTCTCTCTGTTCTCTTCCAAAAGCCTCGGTCTCCAGTCTCTCCTTAGGTGCCTCTAGGCCACTCTGTCCCCGCCTTTGTCGGTGCCCAGGATAAGTGGCTGGAAATGAAAATTTATGCATTGGCCCTTTAAACGGCTCTTTTAGTCTCCTGCCACCTCTGGCGGAGAGCGACCCTGCCGCTTTTTGCAACCGGCTGTTATCTGTGTACTTTTCGGGCTCTGGTGCTGTAGGCTGTGGATCCCCGCTTATGGTTTAGACCCCACTCTTCTGAGGAGAATCCAACTGGTCACTTAAATATCCCTCTGGCCCTGCCACCTGTGGGCACCCAGCCAGCCTTCTGTGTCTCTGCCGCACTCCTTACCAGTCAGGTTGTGCTGAACTGATTTTCTGTGTGAGGTTCTAAGGCTTCTCTCTCACTATTGTTCAGTTGTTTGTTCTGGGTGATTTCTCCACAATTTATTTGTAATTCCAGATTAGTCCTGGGAGGAGATCAGTGTGACTTCCATTCACTCCTCTGTCATCTTTATCCTATACTACTACTATTTATTCATTTTTTTATTGTCGTTCAGTTACAGTTGTCCTTCCTTTTTCCACATTGCTCTCCCCTGCCCCACCCCCGCCCACATCCACAGCAACTATCTTTTTAAATACACGTCACATCAGCTGGCCCAGCCCTGACTTTTCCTCTCCTTCTGCCATGAGCTATACCTGTCCTTTCCTCTCAATAAAGTGCCTTTTGCAAATGTCCCCTCCTTTCTGAAGCTTTTCCCTGCTTTCTAGGGAGGCATTTGTCCTTCCTTCTTCTCTCCCCTTTGCATGCTGTTCACATGCGAATAGCTCACAAAATGTCACACTAGAATTATTTATTTCATGCACCCTACCTCGCTACCTAGGCTACAAAGGTAAAGTGCATGTCTCATACATCAAAATAATTATTCTCAGGAGCTACTAAAATGACTGTTATGTAGTCAAGTCTCAATAAATGATTATATGTTTGGGTAGGTGAGCGGATGGATCACAGTCACATTTTAGTTCCTGCTCACTTGTTCAGCAGCTAATTTCCTTCTGTGATAATCGTCCGAGTCTTTAATGTCATTTCATTTGCTTGCCTTTTGTATATTTTCCTATTCATTTTTATTCTTACTCCAAGAGAAATAAAGAAGCAGCTTTCACTCACCAGTTTTATTTCATCTTTTTTATTGAAAAACTCTTGGAAACCCCAGGCCGAGTGAAATTGCTAAATTATCTAAGGATTCCAATCAGTCATTATTTCCCTCTTAAAACTTAGCAATTTAGAAAACAAAGGTATATAACAATTAATTAATTCCTTCACTGATTTGTCCTTTCTTTCCACATGTATTAGGCTCCCAGTACCACCAACTATAAGAGTGGTATAAAATCATTTAAAAACTGACCTTCCTTGTCTTCCCGGGGCCTGGGCACTGTCCTTACCCCACATCGCTGGGTTTTAACGGGTCTAGTAGAATCAGCGTCGTTCGGCTCAGCATTTGCTGGTGGGACCCACCATTTGAATACTGTATCTAATTCTTAGCCTATTTTTCTCTTACAAGCATGATTTAGAGGCATTAAAACAAGACTTTGTTTACTCGGCAAATAAAATCATTACATAAACTGGAAGACTGTCTTCTTTATGGAATATGCAAAGTTTCAAGTACGCTCCTAACTGTAATTGTAGACCAGTGCTACAATCAACTGACAGATACTGTAATTGTAATGTAACAAGACTGTACTACATTGATTCATACTTGGGCTCCACAAATACTATAAAACTTTTCAGCAGTGAAATAAACAGATTACTAAAAGTATTGAAAACCAAATCTTAAGTGGAATTATTCTTCCACTGTATTTCTCTCCGTCTTTTAGCAAATATTTGCATGATAATCAGAATAATTGATACAGTGTCTGTTCTACACACTCAGAGATCCTGACTCGAGTCTCCTTTCATTGCAGGCTCATGAAACATGGACTGCTTTGAAAACAACAGCACAGTATTATCTGAATGTGAATATCGTCACCTCTGACATGTCTACTGCCCGGTAAATGTGCTTTGCTGGTTAAACCAGGACAGCAGAAACGGTGGGAGTCAGCATGGCAATGCACCGAAACCAAGGGCTTCGGCCAGCTGAAGAGAATGCTCATCCCTTGCTAGATTTTTTATTATGTCTGCCTCATAGAGATGTTGAACAAAAGTAAATATAAAACTTCATTAGTTACCTAGATTTCAAAGTTTTCTGTAAATAGTAGATAACATGAGAACTAGAATAAAAAAGACTGTAGTACAAGAAAGCAATAACATGTACCAAAAAGGGCTTTTATAGAAAAATAAACTTTTTTAAAGCAGTGTCATTAAAACTCCCTGTTCATAACTATTGCTTTCTATTGCCTCTTCTTTGTTAGTTTACTTTTTAATTCAATAAAGAGGGATTTCTCAAATGGAGCTTGTTGTCTTCTCTTTTCTTCAAAATTTGTCACTGACTAAAGCCAGTCTATCTTAAGACCCCACTTCTGAATTTTTTTTCATCGAAAGCACGCTGCTGAGGGCAGCCGAGAATACAATCTTAGCTCACATTGGAGAGTGGTTGATGACTAGGAACCCACTGAAAACCACTCATCTGTAAGTGTGAACTTCCTCAGAAGTCTTTTTTAGTCATTGCCTGAGGACATACTTATTGATTTTAGAGAGAGAGGAAGGGAGACAGAGAGAGAGAGAGAGAGAGAGAGAGAAACATCAATGTGAGAGAAAAATATAGATCCGTTGCCTCCTATATGCGTCCCAACCAGGGATCGAACCTGCAACCCAGCTATATGCTCTGACCAGGAATTGAACTCACAACTGTTGGGTACATGGAATGATGCTCCAACCAACTGAGTCACCCTGCCAAGGTTTCCTCAGAAGTTTTATTAAATGTATGCAAGTTTGTATTCTAGTCCATAATATGCTATTGACATTTATTTTAATATGAAATAACACATTTAATTTACTGGCCAGGGATATTTATTAATCTTTTATAAAACTGAAAAACTTACTCTAAAGAAAAGTTATCCTATAGTTTTCCATATACCCATGGAATACCACTTCAGTACTCTAGTTTGAGAAATACTAAGGAGATGATACAACCAAATCACTAAGACTGCTCTGCCCCAAATCACAGATAGGTGAAGTTTTTGTCTTCAAAAGCATATTTCTCTGTATATACCTATGTCAGTTGTCCTCTGGATGGGGAAGGGATTTATTTGGTAAATTCAAGCATTCACTGCAAGACCACAATTGCCCTTATGAATTCCTACAACAGTCTTAAGTGCTCTTTCAGCAGTGGGTATATCAATAAAATAAGATGCCAAGAAGATGCTCTTCTCCAAGAGGACACTGGCAGCTATTAAGTATTCTATTTCCTATTCCAGTCCCTAGGAATGTTTTCAGTGAGAAATTAAAAGCTACTGCATAATTTATTAACTGTTATCCACTTTCAATACATATAAACAGTTTTTTTTATTAATAGTTTATTGTATTTTTTCCATTACCATTTATCCCCTTTATACCCTCTTTCACCTCCATCCCACATTCCTTAATCACCACACTGTTGTCTGTGTCTATGAGCCTTTTTTTCTTTTTGCTCGCTCCTACCACCCCGCAACCCCTGCCTCCCCTGACCAAGAGGTTTCAGCCCACTCTCTAGCTATAAGTCTGTCTCTATTTTGCTTGTTAATACAGTTTGTTCATTAGATTCCACATAATGAGTGAAATCACATGGTATTTGTCTTTCTCTGGCTGGCTTATTTCACTTCGCATAATGTTCTCCACATCCATCCATGCTGTCCCAACAGAGATTTCAAACACAACTAAACAGACAAATCAAAGAAGATGAATCATTTAGTTTTGCATTAAGAAAAGTTTCAGATTATACATAAACACATCATCAGAGTTTCAATAATAATATACATTTTGCTACCACAATGTTTTACTCTTTGATTATTTAATGAAAATTGAGAGGATGACTCTGTATTGTCAGAGTTCTCCAGGGAATCAGAATCAATAGGGTGTGTGTGTGTATAAAGGGATTTATTTTAAGGAATTGGCTCATGCAATTAAGAAGGCTGGCGAGTCCAAAAACTGCAGGCTAGGTTGGCAGGCTGGGGACCAGAGAAGAGCCAGTGTGCAATTCAAGTCCAAAGGCAAGCAGGCTGGAGATAAAGAAAAGAACCAATGTTGCAATTCAATTTCTAAGATCACCTGCTAGCAGAATCCTCTCTTGCTGGGGAAAGTCAGTCCATTTGTTTTATTCAGGCCTTCAGCTGACTGGATGAGGCCCACCCACATCATAGAAGGCAATTTGCTTTACTCAAAGTCTACCAATTTAAACGTCATTCTTGTCCAAAAATATCCATACAGAAATATCCAGAACAATGTTTGACCACATATCTGGGCACAGTAGCCCAGCCAAGTTGACATACAAAATTAACTGTTACAACCTATTTGAAGTTATTTACATTGTCTATTCACATACACACACATACATATAACATGCACACACACCACACAACTATGATTGGAGCAACACAGAGTGGGGGAAAAAAAAGATTTTAATGCATTTGTTTAGTATCATACAAGAAAGAAGCTTAGTAGAGTGTGGGTCCTTAATAATGTAAAATTGTAAGTTAGCTGCCAGGTTGGTTTTGATTGAAGTTACACTGAAAAGGAACTCTGCTATTAGGTGGTTATCGGATCAAACAAACATGGGAAGGAGGTTTCCTATTCAAACATAATTCCATGAGAAATTTTTGGAAATTTATATAATATCAGAAAACAAACAGTTTGGGACTGGCTGAAAGAAGTTGAAGGCATTAGGCAGAGAACATAGATGCATAACTTATAGATGTGAACAATAGCGTGGGGATTATCGGGGAAAGGGGGAACGGGGGGAGTGTGAGGCAAAGGGGGAAAAACCGGGACAACTGTAATAGCATAAACAATCCAAATAGCAAAAAAAAAAAAAAATGAAAATAAGTTAAAAGAAGACAAAACAAAGCAACAAACAAAATAGCTTAGGTCTACATAAAATAATTTATCTAGACATTTAGTTAACTTTTACATAGATGAGCAAAAAGTGGTGACTATTCAGTTTTTTAGATAGAATTTTTAAGAGCCCAGGTACCACATATTTGTTGTTTATATGCAAAATCAGCTTGGACCAGAACTACACTGAATTCAGTCTTTTAAGAAATTGATTTATTGAGGTACCAATTGTCTGGTTGACTCTACTTAACTGATTGTTTTCAAAATGGTATGTAAGTTTACATAACTGATCTTTTTTGGAGCGGGGTTCCAATTTGGTTTAAGTCTGTATCTAATGTATAAACAATATGTAAAAGTCTTGCTATTTGAAGACTAAAGACTTTTTCAACATTTTTTAGAGTCCTGAACAAACTTCAACAATGCGGACCATATTAGGAAGCAGAGAGAAGATCGGAGACTACACTTTTCCTGGCTAAATTCGGGAGACTCTAATGACCTCTGCAGCTGGGATGTTCACATGTTCTACTGCAGCATGAGGGGCATAAATACTGTGGCGACTCTGAATTCTTCTGAAGTAGAAGGTTTCCATTCTAAAATCTAAAGAAAACCATGTTGATTTGCCTTCTCTGTCTGATTGATTAAATAGTCTCACTACTTAAGTAGGAGTGACTGGTACCGATATTTCCATTAAATTCAGACTTCCCTGAGATTTTGCTGCAAATTTGAGGCTCACTAGCATCACTCTTATTATATAAACAGTATTCTGCTAAGTTTCCTGCATTTTTATAGAACCAGTAAACAAATATACCAAATATCAGGCTGACCTTTTATTATAGTCTCTTGGACACTCTACACTGTAGAATTGCTATAATGCTGATTCATATGGTTTCCCAGTGGACGTTCTGTGCTAAATTTGTCCAAAGAAACAATTTTATGTCTTCCTTCAATGAGATTCATATGAAGCATGGTTCTAATCTTGTTACATAAGATCTGTCTAGAAAAAGCCCAGCCATTGTTATTATAACGAGAATGGTTTGCACAACATCCATGTAACCTGGCAGCCAAGGAGAGTGGACTGGAATACGCAGGCATGAACAATGATGGCTTCACTGTCTTAGTCAGTGGGGACAACAGATGTCATTGAGTGAGCATGTGTACTGTGTGGCCATCGCATTCAAAATGACTGAGCTGGTAGAGCAACAAACCTGCATCAAATTTTGTGTTAAGCTGGAACATTCCTCTGTGGAAACTATTTGGATAATTCAGAAGGTTGCAGCTATGGGCAATGGATGATTGGCAGCTCCATTGCAATGTGTCCACTCATGCATCAGAAATGCAGAGTGTTTTTGGAAAAAATGCAGAATTTTTTGGCAAAACATCAAATCACCCACTTGATTCAGCCCTGCTACAGCCCAAAGTTGGTGCCCTGTGACTTCTGGTTTTTCCCCAAAATAAAATCACCTTTGAAAGGGAAGAGATTTCAGACCATCGATGAGGCTCAGGAAAATACAATGGGGCAACTGGCAACTGATGGAGATCGGGAGAACTGTGTGAGGTCCCAAGGTGCCTACTTTGAAGGGGACTGAAGCGTCATTGTCCTGTGTACAATGTTTCTTTGTATCTTGTATCTTCTTTAATAAATGTCTCTACTTTTCATAGTATATAGCTGGATCCTTTCTGGACAGACCTTGTAAATCCTGCTCAAAAACCTAATTTAAAAAAAAAAATTTGACTGATGAAGAAGGGAGAAAATAACATTCATTGGGGCATAGGTTTTTCTGTGCACTGCACTAGACACTTTCTACGCTTTATCTTATCGAGTATCAGATTGTAATACGGAAGGTTCTGCAGAACCCATTGTGCAGATAGATACTATGGCTTAGAAAGATTACACTGATACGGCAAACTAAAGGCAGGTCTAAAACAGTGATTAGAATGCCTAAAGCCAAACCCTGGCTTCCCCAACGGGCAATCTTGCGCAGGTCACTTACCTCTCTGTGTCTCAGTTTTCTCTCCCGTATTACAAGAATGATTGGACCTACCTAATGAGAGAAATGCATAAGATAATACACATAAAGCACTTAGAACAGTGCCAGGCATGTAAGTGAACAATCAATCAATAAAAGTTAGCTGTCATTATTCGCTTGCCTAAAGTTACATGAAAATTCATGTTTTTCTCAATATCACAATGTGGCTCCAGAATTTTTTTATCCAGAACTCAGGGCTCCCCATCTCTTCACTATTTACTAAGAGATCTGATATCTTTACTATTATTTCATCTACTCTCCTCAGATATTCTTCATACCTTGTATCATTTATTGACTCATTTATTCTCTTATTTAACAAACACTATTGCCAGCTTTCTTTGACCTTGTCAAGGTAGAGATACAAAAAGCATTGGGACACACAGCCGCCTCTCCATAGACCTTTAAATTCAGTAAGAAAGATAAGCATCCACTATGTTTACCTAGATGAATTAGAGACTTAAATTATAAATTGTGCATGCACAGTGGATAGATGACTTCCTCAGTCTTGGGGAGTCAGAGGAGTCAGGCAAGTCTCCACTAAGGAGGTGGTTTCAGATTCAAAGGATGCATAAGAGTAATATATGCAATCACTATAATTACAGCTTTTCTATTATAGTATATTTTATACTTATAGTATACTTAGAATATATTTCTATACTATTATTATAGTATATATTTTATTATTATAGTATAAACATTTTAAGAGCAGGATTTACATGTGATTTATATTTGCAGCTCCAACAATATCAAGGACAGTGCTTGATATGCAGCAAGAATTTAATGAATAAATGGATCCTGTTGAGAAGAGTGTCTGTCAGGGAGGTGGTATTCCCAAAATTTTCCTCTTATCCTTTCTATAGATAGAATGTTTATGTGCCCCCCCAAATTCAGATGTTGTAACCTAATCTCCAATATAATGGTATTCGAACATGGGACTTTGGGGAGGTAATTAGGTCGTGAGGGTGGCGGCCTCATGAATGAAATTAGTGCTCTTAGAAATGAGGCCCCGCAGAGCCCTATAGCCCCTTCTGTTTCGTGCAGGCACAGCAAGAGGACAGCTGCCTATGGATCAGGAAGCACCTCCCACCAGACACCAGATCTGCCGACACCTTGATCTTAGACTTCCAGCTTCCAGAACTGTGAGAAATAAATTTCTGTTGTTTATAAGCTATCCAGTTGATGGTGTTCTGTTATAGCAGCCTGAATCGACTAAGACACCTCCTTATATCAGTGACAGGACAAACAAGTAAGATGCAATATAATTTATCCACATGTCCAGTGAATCAGTAAGAGAATTGAATAAGAACCCAATTTTTTCACTTCCGGTCTTTCTTTTCATCTGCACAGCAGGCCCAGTCTCAAAAGACATCCATCCTCCTGTGCTAATTCATTACAATTTAAATAGAATAACTAATGGCTGGGAATACTGTATATATAGAACAAATTAAAACTAAAGGTATTTATTTTCATGGGTTGATTTTACTTATTCCATTCATATTCCTCGGATTGATCTAAAACATCTCAGGCAACTGAATCAGACAGAGAATAAATATATATATATCTCACACTGTTATCTCCAATGATAGTGACAGCCTGAATGAATTTTATTAAAAGTAATTTAGCATTGACTGGTTAAATATACAATCTACTCAGCTGAGACAGAGACATTGCCAGGGTCCGTCAAACTAGAGACAAAAAAAGAAATGTTTGGAGATTATATCACAAATTAAAAGTGTCTTGGAAGGCAGTTCAAATATGAAAATGAAATAATTATTTAAATTCAAAATATTTTATTACACTCATCACAGTACAAAAGCAGCTGCATTTTCACCTTCTGATCATAATGTAAGAAAGGAAGCTAATTATTTTTTAACAGACCATTTCAGGAAAGGTATGCCTTCTTAGTCCTACCCTTTTTACTCCATCTAAAGTAAATTTAAAGAGGCTTTTTGATTATCTTTAAACCAAGCAGTAACTATAGAGAGGGAAAAATTAACTTGTAACATAGTTGAAATTCTTAATAGCTTTAAATACTATGCGGAGACTCTCCGACATTTTTTCCTGAAATGCTTAATGTGAACTCCTGGCACTGCCCCTTCTTAGAAGGAAAGGAGGAATATAGTCTGGTACTTAAGAATGTAGCCTTAGTTCACTGGCTAGCATTGTCTGCATGGCCATGTCACCGAGCACTGCTGTGGCTGAGTTCCTTACCTATGAAACGAAGGTGACAAAAGCACTGAGCTCGACCTAGTGGGGTGCAATGAAGCTTGTGTGAGATGAGCTTCTGGCTCATAAAAGAGGACATAATAGGTCCTCTACAAATGCTTTTTTTGCAGTAATGGTATACACAGGTTTCACTTCAGTTTGAAAAATAAATTTAACTGTTAGGAGAATTCTTCACCTTATAAACACAAAAGAGCTACTGGTTTTTGTTTTGTTTTATTTTGTTTTAAAGCTATATATATATACTTGATTATGATATGTAATGTTGCAAAAATCCCCACTAGAAGACCCAGTCAACAATTTTATTTTATCATCTGAATTGTTCTTTTTGATTCACACGCCACCGCAGGTCATTTTTCATTAACACAGTTCTTGGAGGAGTGACCAAGAAAGAGAGGATGAAAAGAAAATAAATCAGAGGCAAATCACCAAAAACTTTTTAGACTTCGTTTTGCATGTAATGAGGGCCACTGAAGGATTTGATAGGAAGAAGTAACTTGATTAGCTGTGCATTAAAATGACACTAAGCCATTGGTGTCATTGTCAGAGATTATCTGGAGAAAGGCCAAATGAGAGACTGAGAAGTGAGTTTTGTCCTGTCTTCCAAGGTTTTAGCTGATTGATCTGATAAAATAATGAGTGCTGAAGCGTTACTAGAAAATTGTTCGTAGAAAATCCATTTCTTCCTGTAGGAAATGTGTATTATAATGATTGATCATTGAAGATAATTTTCTTCTTTCCCTTAGCAACTGGAGAAGATATTTGGAGGTATATTGGGCTGCCTTCTAAAGATTTTCTTGAAATCTTAAAGAGGACAGTTTATAAAGGAGCCCATTGCCATAATTTTTTTTAAAAGATTCCATTTTATATGTTCCAGTCTAGCACTACAGTACAAAGTTACATTTGGCAAGATATTTCAAGTGTTTTTTTCTCATTTGCTCCAATTGCACAATGGTATAAACAAAATAATATAACAATAGCAAAAAAAAAAAAAAGCTGTTATTTGAAAAGGCTTATAACTAGGTGATAAGGGAGAGGGCAGAGTCAAGTGTGACACCAGAGTTTCAAGTGTGGGTGCCAAGGTGATGAAGCCTTCAAAAACAGAAGGAGAAGAGTGGGAAAATCCAATAGGTTCCTGAGATTGGAAGATGACATGTTTGGTTTCAAACATTTAATTTAAAGCTCCATCTTCATTTCAGTCTACTATCTGTTCAGGTCATATTATGCATAAACATAGGTGTTAGATGTGGGAAGTTATAAACTCACTTTCTAATTGAAGATTTTTACATGAAAAGAGACAATTGGCTAGTGTCACTCTAGATGACAAAAGCAAAATAGGCAAGACATCAAACAAGTAAAACACAATAAAAATCCCATGATATTTGATAAACTGTAAAATGCTTTCCCTACCTTTCTCCTTTGTCTCTCATTTTACCAGTAATTAATTTTGGAAAATCTAATAAAATACATGACAATAGTTAGAGATTCTATTACTTTCCTGTTTAAAAGAAAAAATATTTCAAAGTAACAATTTCCTATAAAACACTAAATTTTTATGTAATTCTTTATCTGACCAAAAATAATTGACATTCTTTCACATAGTTGTTTTTTTTTAATCTTACGTGTATATTGATAGGTTAAAGAAGCCAGTCTGAAAAGAATACATATTGTATGATTACAGCTATATGACATTCTGAAAAGAGCAAAACTATAGAAAGAATAAAAAGATCCATGGTTGCTAGAAGTTTAGGGGCAAGAAATGATAAATAGAAGAAACATAGGGGATTTTTAGAGGGTGAAACTATTCTGTATATAATTGTAATGATGGATACATAACATTGTGCATTTGTCAAAATGCATAGAACTATACAACACAGAGTGAACTGTAGTGTAAACTACGCACTTTAGTTAATAATAATGTATCAGTATTGGTTCATTACTTGTAACAAATGTACCACACTAATGCAAAATGTTAACAGGGGAAATTTTGTATGTAGAAGTGGTGTATATGGGAAACCCATGTGCTATCTCCACAATGTTCTGTAAATCTAAAACTATTCTCACAAATAAAGTCTATTCTTTTTTAATGAAAGGAAAAGGAAGTACTAGTCTGACATCATAAAACTGTATCAGTGCTAATGCCAACTTGCCTTCCAGAACATTTTACTTGGAGAAAGGGTGATCATGTACCTGGTTTCCCTTGTTTATGTTGGCTGTTCGGGTATAATCATTAACTGAGTCTCTCTTTGTTCTCAAAAGTGTTCCGTTTAGGATAATAAGTTACATGGTCACTGTGTTTAGAAGAAAAAAGAGAAGTAATATCTTTTTAACATCTGTCTTTGATTGCAAGGAACTGGACTATGCCCTTTCCTGAGTGTCTCATTAAAGCCTCACAATGTTCCCATGAGGACAACTTATGTTTTCCAATTTACAAATAGAAAAACTGAAGCTCATAAGCTCATTTACCCAGAACTGTGCAGTTTGTCACTGGCAGATCCTACAGTTAAACCTTCATCTCTATGACTCAAAAGCTCATGCTCTTTCTACTGCAGTATTTGAATACTGTAGAAAAGCCAGGTGATCTTTGGACATTTTTTCCAGACATTGTAATTCTTTAAAGAATTCTATGGCAGCTACACATAATAAGTTCATATGATTGGTAGTGATATACTAGAAAGCAGAAATTATATGTAAAGGGAATTTTAATTATAAAACTCTTGAAAACATTTTTGAATAAATTATGATGATATCACAGTTCCTGTGTATTCCACCCCTGGGTCATCTGGCTATAATGACAGTGTAATCCATTATCTCCCATAAGTACAGTGATAGGTAGCACCCAGAACTAATGTCTGATCTCAGCAAGGAAAAACTAGCTATTTATCTGTGCAGCCAGGAAGAAATCTTTGTGGATACTGAGTCCTGTGGGCCATGGCAACTGACTATTCTGCTGATTGGAGACACCAGACCAACCTTTTCCTTTGTTACTCTCAGTGAAGCTCAGCTCATTTCAAAGACTGCAGCTTCCTGGACAGAATTCCCATGACCATTCTTCTCCTTCACTTCCAAATTCTCAGTACATCTGTAAATCTGGCCACTTGCCATCATCACCCCCCCCCCCAAAAAAAAGGTCTCCCTTGAGATTACATTTTTATTTGTGACAGAATAAACAGTAGCAGCTACTGATGTAGAAGTTGCTTTGTAAACCAGAAAAAGACACTAAAATGAAAGAAAATCATAGGCCAGTATCCCTGATAAACATTGATGCCAAAATCCTCAACAAAATATTAACAAATTGGATTCAGCAATACATTAAAAAGATCATACACCATGACCAAGTGAGGTTTATTCTGGGAATTCAAGGTTACTATGATATCCACCAATCAATTAACATGATATACCAAGTAAACAAAATAAAGGATAAAAACCATATGACCATATTAATAGACAAAGAAAAAGCTTTTGACAATATCCAGCTCCAATTTATGATTAAAAACTCTCAGCAGAGTGAGAATAGAGGGAACATACCTCAACATAATAAAGGTCATATATGACAAACCCACAGTCAACATCGTGTTCAACAGGAAAAGGCTTAAAGCATTTTCATTAAGCTCAGGAATAAGACAGCAATGTATGGTTTCACCACTTATTCAACACAGTACTGGAAGTCCTAGCCACAGCAATCAGACAGGAAGAAGACATAAAAAGGCATCCACATTGGAAAGGAAGAAGTAAAACTGTCATTATTTGCAAATGAAATGATACTCTATGCAGAGAACCCTAAAGATTCCATAAAAAGACTACTGGAACTGATAAAAAAAATTCAATACAGTAGCAGGACTCAAAATAAATATCCAAAATCAGTTGCATTTTTATTTATCAATAACAAACTATCAGAAAGGGAAACTAAGAAAACAATCCCATTTATAATTGCATCAAAAAAAAAAAAATACCTAAGAATAAATTTAACCAAGTATGTAAAAACCCTGTGCTCAAAAAATTATAAGACACTGAAGAAAGAAATTGAAGAAGATACAAATGAAAGCACATACTGTGCTCATGAATAGGAAATACTAAGACTGATAAATGACAATACTACTAAAAGTAGTCTATAGATTCAATGCAATTACTATCAAAATACCAATGGCATATTTCACAGAACTAGAACAAATACTCCCAAAATTTACATGGAACCACAAAAGACCTTGAGTAGACACAACAACCTTGAGAAAAAAGAACAAAGTTGGAGGAATCTCACACTGCCTAACATAAAATGATATCACAAGACCATAGTAATCAAAACAGCATGATACTGGCATAAAAACAGACATATACCTCAATGGAACAGAATAGAGAACTCAGAAATAATTTCAGGTCTTCATGGTCGATAAATGTTTGACAAAGGAGGCAAGAACATACAATAAGATAGAGACAGTCTATTTAATAAATGGTGTTGGAATAATTGGGCAGATACATGCAAATAAAAAATGAAACTAGATCACCTTACACCATACACTAGAATAAACTCAAAATGGGTTAAATAATTAAAGTTTAGACTCAAAACAATAAAAATCCTAGAAGAACACATAGGCAATAAAATCTTAGACATCTCTCTTAGCAATATTTTTTTCTACATCTCCTCAGTCAAGGGAAACAAAAGAAAAAATAAACAAATGGGACTACATCAAACTAAACAGGTTTTACACAACAAAGGACATCATCAGCAAAATGAAAAGATGATCCACTGAGCGGGAATGGGAGCACATATTCACCAATGAAACATCTGATAAGGGATTAATATCCAAAATTTATTAAAAACTCATACAACTCAACACCAAAAATAAATCCAATTTAAAAATGGGTAAAGATCACCCCAATGAACTCAATTTAAAAAATGGGTAAACTTCAAGCCAACATGGAGGCACAGGTAGATAAACTTTGCCTCCTTGCACAACCAAAAGAAGGATAGCAACAAATTTAAAACAGAAAACAACCAGAACTGTCAGAAAATCAAACTGCATGGAAGTCCAACAACCAAGGAGTTAAAGAAGAAACATTTATCCAGACTAGTAGGAGGGACAGAGATGGTCAGCCAGGGAAGAGAGGATGCACAGCAAGGCAGCAGCTAGAGGCCTGGGAGGGCAAGACAGCAGCTGAAGGAACCAGCAGTTTCACATTTGTGTGTGGATAAACTGTGAGTGAGACAGACCGAGCAACCCAGGGCTCCAGCGTGGGAAAGAAAGCCTCGAAACCTCTGGCTGTAAAAATCTGTGGGGGTTGTGGCAGTGGGAGAAACTCCCGGCCTCACTGCAGTATTCATTGGAGAGATACACAAGGTCCAAGAATATATGTAATCCTAACCACCCAGGAATCAGCAACAGAAGGGCCCAGTTAGCTTATGGGTATCAGGGGAAGTGACTGAAAGCCAATGGAGAGCCGAGCAAGTGGCATTGTTCTCTCTCTGACCCCTCCTTAACATATAGTGCTGTGACGTAGCTAGGTGGATTGCCCCGCCCTGGTGAACACCTAAGACTTGGCCCCTTACAACATGACGGGTATGCCAAAGACAAAGAAATATGGCCCCAAAAAAAAGAACAGATAAGAACTCCAAAAATAGAACTAAGCAACGAAGCTTTAGCCAGTCTATCAGATGCAGAGTTCAAAACACTGGTAATCAGGATGCTCACAGAAATGCTTGAGTATGGTTGCAAAATAGAAGAAAAAGTGAAGGCTATGAAAAGTGAAAGAAAGAAAAATATACAGGAAACCAACTCATGTAGGAAGGAAACTGAGACTCAAATCAACAGTTTAGAGTAGAAGGAAGAAATAAACATTCAACCAGAACAGAATGAAGAAACAAGAATTCCAAAACATGAGGAGAGGCTTAGGGACCTCTGGGACAACTTTAAACATTCCAACATCCAAATTATAGAGGTATCAGAAGGAGAAGAGGAGGAGCAAGAAAATAAAAACATATTTGAACAAATAATGAAGGAGAACTTTCCCAATCTGGTGAAGGAAATACACTTCCAGGAACTCCAGGAAGCTCAGAGAGTTCCAAAGAAGTTGTATCCAAGGAAGCACACACCAAGACACATCATCATTACATTACCCAAGATTAAAGACAAGGAGAAAACCTTAAAAGCAGCAAAAGAGAAGGAGACAGTTACCTACAAAGGAGTTCCCATAAGACTCTCAGCTGATTTCTCAAAAGAAACCTTACAGCCAAGAAGGGGCTGGAAAGAAGTATTCAAAGTCATGAAAGTCAAGGACCTACATCCAAGCTTACTCTATCCACCAAAACTATCATTTAGAATGGAAGGGCAGATAAAGTGCTTCCCAGATTAAGGAAAGTTAAAGGAGCTCATCATCACCAAGCCCTTATTATATGAAATATTAAAGGGACTTATCTAAGGAAAAGAAGATGATCAAAACTATGAACAGTAAAATGACAACAAACTCACAACTATCAACAACTGAACCTAAAAAAAAAAAAACTAACTAAACAAACAGCTAGAACAGGAACAGAATCACAGAAATAGAGATCACATGGAGGGTTATCAGCGGGGAGGGAGTGGTGGGAGAATGGGGGAAAAGGTACAGGGAATAAGAAATGCAAATGGTAGGTACAAAATAGACAGGGGGAGGTTAAGAATAGTATATGAAAAGGAGAAGTCAAAGAACTTATATGTTCAACCCATGGATATGAACTAAGAGTGGGGAATCCTGGTGGGAAGGGGCATGTAGGGCAGAGGGTATAAAAGGGAGGGAAAAAATGGGACAACTATAATAGAATAAGCAATAAATATACTTTAAAAAATATGGGTAAGAATCTAAATAGACATTTCTCCAAAAAGGATACAGATGGACAACAGACATATAAAAAGATTCTCAATGTCATTAATCATCAGAGAAATGCAAATTAAAACCAAGATACATATTCTCATGTGCCTATGAGAGTGGCTATCATCAATAAATCAACAAATAACAACTGTCGGCAAGGGTGTGGAGAAAGAGGAACCCTTTAGCACTGCTGGTGGGAATGCAGGCTGGCGCAGCCACTGTGAAAAACAGTACGGGGATTCCTCAAAAAATTAAAAATGAAACTGCCTTATGACTCAGTGATCCTACTTCTGGGAATATATCCAAAGGAACCTGAAACACTAATTGAAAAGTACATAAGCACCCCTGTGTTCATTGCAGCATTATTTATGGTTGCCAAGGTATGGAAGCAGCCCAAGTGTCCATCAGTAGGTGAGTGGATAAAACAACTATGGGAAATTTACACAACGGAATACTACTCAGCCATAAAAAAGAAAATGTTACCTTTTGCAACAGTATGGATGGACCTGGAGAACCTTATGATAAGTGAAATAAGCAAGTCAGAGAAAGACAAACACTGTATGACTTCACTCATGTGGAATCTAGTGAACAACTGAACTAACAAGTAAAATGGGGACAGATTTATAGCTAGAGAGCAGGATGACAGCTAATGGTGGGGGAGGTTAGGGAATTGAGGGACTGAACAAAAAGGAAAAGGGACTCATAGGCATAGACAACAGTGTGGTGATTGCTGGGAGGAGGGAGGTATAAGGGGACTAAAAGGTAATGGGAAAAATACAATAAAGATTAAATTAAAAAATAAAGTACATGACTGTCTAACCCTATACTGTGCACCTGAAACTAATACAAAATAATACTGAATATATACTGTAACTGAAAAAAATTTTAAATTATAAACAAAACGAACAAAAAAAGAAGTTGTTTTGTAAAGAATCTCTGACAGATTAAGTTTCCTATCCAGGTGGAACTTTCAGAAGAATTTTGCTGTTTGTGTGGTGCTATAGTAGGAAGTTTGCATAGGAGACACAAACACCACCTCTAGAATCAGACACTCCCAGTACCAGCTCTGCTACTTTGAATTCTGCCCCTAATAGTTCATCCTTATACATTTCTACATGGGTCTCTGTTCCTCAGTTTTCTCATGTGAAAAATGGAGGCAACACAAGTAACTATCTCATAGAGTTGTTGTGGGTTTAAATAAGGCATGTAAGGCATACAACGTAAGCTCCATGAGGACCGGAGGGGCTTGACTTAACATTATTAAACATCCAAGTTAGTCTAACAGTTTTTAAAGTATCCTGGGGACTCCTAGAGGTCCCCAAGACTCTGGCCAGGGCCCATGAAGTCAAAACTATTCTAATAAAAATACTGGGATATCATTTGCCTTTTCACTCTTGTTCTCACATGAATGTAAATAGTTTCCCAAAAACTACATAAAAGAATTTGCAACACATAGAATGTAGAATCAGATATAAGAAAATGTTCTTGCCTGAATTAAATCAGACATTAAAGAGATTGGTAAAATTTTAAAACAATGTCACTTTTCTCACTAATTTTTTTTTTGTTTTGGCAAGTATTTTTTTACATAAAAATATGTTATTTATGCTAAGAAGTAATGAGCTTTAAATTATTATTGTTAAGTGAATTAATACATATTTTTAAATATCCAAGTTTTAATTTCTAGTACAACAAATGTCCATGACTAAAATTCACATCATCAAAGCTCTTTGAGGCCTTTAATAATTTCTAAGAGTGTAAAGGCATTCTGAAACCAAGAAAACTGAAAATCGCTAATGTAGCACAAATCTGGCACATATTAACCACTTACAAAATCCTTCGTTGAATGACTAGCATAGGGCGTGGCTTAGGGTAAGTGCTCACTAACTGGCAGTGCTGCTGCCGCAGCTATTAGTGGCAGTGATGGAGACCACGGTGGAAAATACTCTGAGAGCCTTCTGTAAGACTGGAGTCAGTGTAACTGTAATTTTTTATGGAAGCCTTACCTTGCCTTAAGTATGGCAAGTGTGAATTAGGGTTTAATGTAATGCAGAAATATTTTCAGAGTTTAGGCTTTTTTTTTTTTTTTTTTTTTTTAGTGTATTCCTTTCCTATTGAGGATGCTCACTTTTTTTCTGCCTGAAGAGCTTTGGAATTGAGGCATGGTCTGCAAAAACACAAAATGTTACATATGGCACCAGACTGCATGAGTTGAAAGTCAAGATCTCTGGGTTCTACAAATTAAGGAGCCTTGGACATAGACTTAATATTTACTGTGAAAATTGGGTGGAGAATATGCCTTGACACTTCTCAATGGACTGCAGGATGGGGGTTCCCATCTCCCCAATTCTCCTTCCAGCTTCTCCTTCCTGTAACATGTTCTGGTGCAAATACTGGAATATAGATCTTTTTTTAAATTAATTTTTGTTGCTGTTGTTCAATTACAGTTATCCCCATTTTCCCCCCATTACTCTCTAGGTCTTCATTTTGTCTAGATATTCTGTAACACTGGCTCTCCAGGAAGAAAAAAATTTCTGGTTAGTAATGTTTACGGGTTTTCATAGTGTAAATACAACACCATGGCCAGTTTCAAACAGCTGATATGATGTTACTCCAAGTTGGGATGAGAAGTATGTAATTGGCTCTCACAGCTAGTTGGAACTGGTGTCCGGCATGCCACTTCTTCTGGTCCTGCACTATGACATTAAGTTCAACTTGAGTTCTGGCATTAGGTTCAACTACTTAGCTAGATTTCCTAGATCTTTAATTGCTGACCCCACCCTCCCACCTAATTTTTCTGCTCAATATTCTAACTAGTCACTATCTGCAGGCCCAGAATTCTCTCCTGCTACTTCTGCCTCCGTGCTTTAGCTAACATTGCTATTTCCAGGCCCTAAAACCCTGATTTCATCCCTCTGCATATTTGTGTGTTACACAATTTTGTTGTGAACGAACTAAAGATCTTCCTCTATAAAATTTTCTCCAAACACACAAAGGTATCACTCATGTCTCTCCTCTAAAATGGTAGGGCATGCTGAGGGATATTTAATCTTAGTAATGGTGACATTACTCATTATCCAAGTATATCAATACGTTGTTGTGGAAATAGTTCAGGACTGCAGAGAGAGAACTGCATTCCTAACCCGACCAGCATGCTGAGTGGTAACGGGCAATTCACTTGGATGCTCTGAGCTTTGGCTATCTCATTTGTAAAATGAGGGGAATAGAATACATTGTTTCAAAGAACACTTTCTAGTTCTTAAATTCCAGTATTCCATAGTAAAGGCACTTCATATAAACAAAAATTACTTGACCTACTCTCATTAAAATTCAGCGTCTTTTTGATTCTGAATCAAGTCAACTTCTCCATGTTTTACTTTATAATCACCAAATTAATATTTCAAATTAATATTTCAAATTAAGAGTATTCTGTTGTCAGTTTCATCTCAGTTCTTCTGTAAGATCAACTTCACACACACTTTTCTATCAGATAAAACAATGTATACAGGCTTTTGATGAATTATTTAAATATTAAAGTGATAATTTTTAACTAACTTAATAAAAGTGATCACATCAAAGGATTAAAAGTAATAAGGTACATAGGTAGAAACTCTTTAAAATAAAAGTTTGTGGTTCTTAAATACTTTTAACATACTGCTAATGAAGTCTTTTCTGTATGACCATATCTTCAAGGTCTAAATGTAGCAATTAGGAAAAAATAATTTGAGAAAATATTTTGTTCACATGCAGCCTGATGGAGATTATATAATGATATGGTGAGATTAAGTTTTCTATTCAGTGAGCAAGCCAAACTATATTCATTAATTTCAGCTTTATTGAGGTATAATTGCCATGTAAAATTGTAAAATATTTAAAGTGTACATCGTGGTGATTTGATACAAGCATGCACTGAAACGAGATTTCCCCCATTAATAAATGAACATATCCATCACCTCACGTTCTTTCTTTTGGTGTGAGACCATTTAAGTTCTACTCTCTTAACAAATACGGTGTTCTCAACTACAGTCACCATGTTATACATTGGATCCTCAGATCTTATTCATCTTATAGAGTTAAGTTTGCACTCGTTCACCAACTTCTCCGTTTCCCCCAGCCCCCAGCACCCACGTTTCTACTCTGTTTCTGTGAGTTTGACTCTTTGTTATTTAGAGTCCACATAACCAAACTATATTCTTAAACAAAACAAACTAACCCATGATTAAGTGCCACAGTTCTTCCCTTTATATCTTTCTGGAGAGAGCAAAATTGTTTCATTTTTTTTAATCACTAAACTCAAGCCCAGTTCCAACCTTTTCAGAATCGCGTGCTCATTTTCTCCTTACTCACAGTGTGTGGTGAGGTAATTGCAAGGCAAGGAGCTGTGTTTAATCCTTTTTCGCATGGTTTGGCAAGGCATTCTGGAATGCACAATTTCACCAATAGTGATAAGCAGAATGATTCAAGCTGATATTGAATGCAAATTTCAGCCTATTTTCTCAGTGTGACAGGTAGTAAAGTCAAGGAGCTACAGGTTGTGAGTGAATTTAGAGGTCATCGATTTCTTTGCAACTTACTGTGAGGCTAGAGACCAGCAGTGTCGTCATCACCGGCTTGTTGAAAACACTGAACCTCAAGACTCATCTCAATCCTGTTGAATCAGACCCTACATATTTTTTTAATTTTTATTAAAGTACAGTTGGCATATAATATTATATTAGTTTCAGGTGTACAAAATTATGATTTGACATTTATATACCATACAAATTTATGGCCAAGATAAGTCTAGTGGCCATCCGTAACTGTACAAAGCTATTACCATGTTATTGACTACATTCCCTATGCTGTATATATTACATCCCCATGACTTATTTATTTTATAACTGGAAGTTCATACTTTTTATTCCCCTGTATATTTTTGACCCATTTTTCCTACCTCTCTCTCCTTTGGCAACTGCCAGTTTGTTCTCTGTATTTATGAATCTGTTTTTGTTGCTGTTGCTTGTTTGTCCTTTTAGATTCCACATATAAATGAAATCACATGGCATTTGTCTTTGTCCTACTTATTTTATTTAGCATAATACCCTTTAGGTCTATCCATGTTGTTGCAAATGGGAAAATTTCATTCTTTTTTATTGCCGGCTAATAGTCCATTGAATATATGTACCACATATTATTTATCCATTCCTTTATTGATGGACACCCGGATTGCTTCCATATCTTGGCTATTGTAAATAATGCTGCTGTGAACATAGGATGCATATATCTTTTTGAAGTAGTGTTTCACTTTATTTAGATAAGTACCCAAAATTGGAATTGCTAGGTCCTATGGTAGGTTCTTTTTCCATTTTTTGAGGAGCTTCCATACTGTTTTCCCCAGTGCCTGCGCCAGTTTACAAGCCCACCAGCAGCGCATGGGGTTCCTTTTCTCCTCACCAACACTTGATATTTACCAGCTTTTTGATACCAGACATTCTGACAGGTGGGAGGTGGTGCCTCATTGTTTTCTATATTTTAACAAGACCCTCAGGTGATTTGCTTACCTGAACTATACCATGTAAGATAAAGTAGAAAAGCAGACCATACGCCAAGGTGTGCAGTCGCAGGAACTTATTACAGTTTTTCTCCCTCCAAAATATCCTAAGCAGTACTTATGATTCATTTGGAAACATCGTTTTGTTTTCATGATAACTTTCTCTTGCTTAAATGAATCACTTTATATCCAAATTTATTAGTGCAGTTTGTCGCCAAACTCAATCTGAACTTTTCTATCCCTCTTTTCTAGTCTTTTTTTATTGTGCTTCTACTCCAACAAAATTGATCGACCTTAAAAGGGAACTAAAACAATAGTGTAACCTACCTGAGTCACATAACAGCACTAGCGGCCTGTTCTGTCTGTAGCCCGATCCATGTCATTCTTCCTCTCTGGCACCTCTCGCCTTACCTCTCTGCTTGTATAGATTCCGTTCACCCATGAACCACAGCCCAGTGCTCTCCAGAGGACAATCTTACTCACCTATACTTCCAAAGACATTCACTGGCGTCTCCAGTGCCTTATTGATGTGCTTTGTTTAGCCTGTATGGTGGCTTTACAAAATTAGAATTTCAGTGACTTTGCACAGAACATGCTCTGTCTGGTTTGGCCACAGTCCTCACCATTGCCTTTTGTATCATCCTTGAGCAGGTTCATACATTTACAGCACCAACTTTTCATTTAGCATCCCTTGACCAACTAGTCCTTCCCTAAGTGAACGGTTTCTCCATTGCACTTAGTCCAATTCCCAAAATATACACAGATATTTTTCCACATTCAATCCTTTGGCCACAATTTTTAATTATCTGTATTAATCTACTGGGCCTGAAATAATAAAATGCCACAGACTGAGTGGCTTAAACAATAAAACTTAGCTATTTTCTCATAGTTCTGGAGGCTAGAATTCCAATACTATGGTGCCGTCAGAGTTGGTTTCTGGTGCTACCACTCTTCCTGGCTTGTAGGCAGCTTTCTTGCTTTATCCTCACACGGCATGAGGGGCAGTGAACAGCAAACAGAATCAAGCTGGTTTCAGCTGCAGTGCCAGTGGCACAGAGGAAACAACAGCACCTGTTCACCGTCACGGAGGTTTGCAATTTGGGGCTTATCATGGTCACACAACCGATCTGCAAACAGAAAGTGCAGAAAGGAGAAAAAAGTAAATTTTTGTGAGTTTGGGGTCAAATTAGTAACTTACATCTGTTCATTTGTTTACTAATTTATTAGTTCTTGTTGGAAGATGCTGAGAATTATACACCTGAGAAGTTAGACCCTAAGGAAATTATATTTCAGTTGGAAGAACAAGATCACATACAAGCAATTTAAACGACAGGCATGTTATTGTGAAGTCACTAACATCTGTCTCAATGTCAAATGAGAGACACAGGCAATAATGCTGGATGTTTAAAAGGAGGTAAGTTCACTGTAAGATGATGAGATCAAGTCAGGGAAAGTCTCACGAAAGAGGTAAAAAGTAATGGCAAAATACAATAAAAATAGTATGCATATAAAAAATGTAATGAGAGAGATGAACTTGTTCTGTAATGCTTTTTAAAAAAACGTAAATGTGTTCTTTAAATGATAATGATAAAAGAACCATACCTCGAAAGAATGTCTCTTGTAGCTTGCCACTCAGTGTAGCATGCTTTCCCTGTTTTAATTTAATTGGTTTTATTATTGTTTATGTATGGTAAGGCCAAGAGATCAGGAGACAAGTGCCCAACCATCATTAAAATGATAGTTTGTTACTCCTGGTTCCCAAGAGGAAGGGCTAGGCCACATCATGGAGGACCACGTGGAGAAGCAACAGAGGGAGTGAGAGCAGGGTGGGAGGTGGCAATGGTCTTTATCTGGTTCCTGTGGGAAGGAACAAGAGAGGCAGAGTAAGCAAATTTAAGATTGGCTTGGTTGAAGAATTTCATTGGTCTCTGGGGCAAGCTGGCAGTGCCTACTTATCTGGCACCCAACCCTGAGGTAGTTAGAGCTGGCGGGTAGTAGGCCAGAGTGTGAGAACCTGATAGAGGAGGTAAGTGAAGATATGAGCTCTGGGTTGGTTGGTTGGTTTGTATTTCAAAGGCATGTGCATGGGCGAGTTGTTGACTGTGTCTAGGAATAGGCTAACCCTGGAAACCCCCAAATGTCAAAATACCAGAATACAGAAAAAAAAAAAAAGACATGGCTAATGTATATCTTAAAAAACTCAGAATTTTTTTTTGTCTTACTCTGCAGCAGGAACATTTGTCTTTGTACCTTTTTTTTTTCTCATACTGAAAACTATATGGAAAAACTAACACCCAAATAGATCACTGTTGTATAATTACAAAATTAAATGTAATTATATTATTTTGGTAGATTACTTAGAATTACGGAACTGGTAAGGCTTTCTGTGCTATAACACAAATTCAGAAAGTTGTGTGGATCACTAGTGTTGCTCTCTGCTAAATAGACACCCTACTGTGCGCCGAGCCTTTCCTCCTGTCGGCCGGCAGGGCGCTGTTGAACAACCTACGCAAGGAACCACGGTCTGAGCATGGCTGAAAATCGTGGTGATCTTGCAGCAACCTGATCATTTTACATCCATAAAATAAGAATTGAACAACTTGTTCCTTTTTATGTTTTTTTCTTTTCCTCTTCCAAGGATGGATGTAGTAAACCTCTAGCCAGAGGCATGTTGATCCTTTTGCAAGCCCAGCACATCAAGATCTCTGAGGTGGCACCCCTGGTGAGCAGCGTACAGCTGTCTTTGTAGTTTCCACAGAGGCTAAGAGAGGGCAACTGAGCGATTCCAGCATCCTGCAGGGGTACTTCCAGCTTACACTCTTAAAGATAACTGTGCACGAGGGCATCATGGGCACAAAGGAAGATTAATGGGGAAGCCAAAACTATGATAACAAATCCTGCAAACATTTCTCTATCTCTCTTTTTCCTATAGTAAACCTAGAGATGCTCTCTGGAGATTGTTTCCAGGGTCTAATTCATCAACCACGATGTTCACTGATGACAAAACTGGTAGGCTTCTGAGGGAAGATCACACGGATGGCTCTGAATTCAGCGGATAGGGCATCTCCTCTGGGGTTCTGACTATTTTGCCAAATTCCTGATTTCACAGGGACAAAAACCAAGGTGCACCAGCAGCCTGGTGCATTTCTTTCACAAGCTTGGCAAGCACTCACTGGTTTGCAGTGGAGCATGCGTGATTTGTACATACATATAGGTACATAGATACATACACACATATGCACACAAGCACACACACACATGCGCACTCAAAATGGCAGGGGATGGAATACTCTGACCTAGAACCAGTCAGAATATGTCTGAACCAAATGCACTTGTCCCCTTTTCAGTTCTACTGGGAACCTCACATTGTTACAGGAGGTCCCCAGTTGATGGCAATATGATGAGGGCAGGCTGTCTACTACAAAACTAAAGTCAAAGGAATCCGTTTTCCACGTTTCAGTTCCAGTTGCTCTCCTGGAGGGAACACTTGTGAGATCTTTTCAGCTAACTGAATGTAGGATTCTTTGGTATTAGGGAAGGGGGAAAACATTTACATAGGTCCTTATTCATCTAAGGATCATAAGCAAAATCCTAGTCAAGGGAAAGAGGACAAAGTTATGGATAATTCAAAAGAGCAAATAATCCAGAAGCTATTTTAATAATGCAAAATGACTATTTAAAGCTGATTTCTGTTTTCTGGGGATCTTTAACAGCCCATGCACAGGTGAGAGTTACAAGAAACAGACTGAAAGCTCTGTGTTTTTGGAACAAGCTGGCTTGCTCACTGCAGGTGGTAGGGCAGGCCTGTGACCATTCCATTGAGAGATCACCAGTTGTCAGTACCCAAAAGCCTTTTCTCTTGGCGTGTCAGATTCACCACTGTCCTAACTGAGGAGGTACGTGTAGGTATAAATCTAATTGATAGGATCCTGGAGAGCAAGAGGCAAAGAGGAGATGAAGAGATGCACTATTCGATGTACTTGTAGACTAGTTTTCTTTATGTACAGTTTTCAGATGGCCTTCCTCGCACACCTGCTAGCTGTGATCTGGTCCTCCACTCAAGGAAGTAAACCTCACAGCTTTCCTGATAGTGGGGGAGGGGAAGCTGCCTGACTACATAATTTGGAGGAAAGCACCCAAGGTTTTACTGTTCCTTGAGTAGAAATGCAATCAATCCCATTTCCAATTGCACCTGCATCCCTGTCTCCAGCCATACCTGGTGTCCCCTGTTGCTGAGTCTGTTGAGCTTCTATTGCAAGAATCAGTCTGCTTCTTGTTAGTTTTCCCCAGTGTAGGCACTGATGCTTCCAATTTCTCTTGTCTGTTAAATAATTACCACCTGATCCACCTGCTTTCCCAATTGTAAAATTCTGTTGTCCTCCCTTGAAAGCTGTCATCGCCTCTCCTGTTTTCTTGTTCTTGTGGTTTTGGGGAGAAGAACATCTATCTGTTAAAGAAGGATGAATTATTCATACTGCTCCGTTCATGTACATCAACATTATTTTCCAGTACAAGGGTTTTCTCTTGTTCATTTTATTTTTTTTTTAAATCCTCACCTGAGGATGTGTTTATTGATTTTAGAGAGACAGGAGGGGAGAGAGAATGAGAAAAATCGATGTGAGAGAGATTGTCTGCCTTCCCATGCACCCCAAGCAGGAATAGACCCTGCACCCTAGGCACGCCCACTGACTGCGGATCAAACCTGCAACATTTCGGCGTAAGGATGGACGATGCTCCAACCAGCCGAGTCACCTGAGCAGGGCCGTTTATGTTTATATGCGTATTTATTCTCGTTTCCTTTTCCCATTCCTATCTCTTTCCTTCTTTAAGGCACTGGTATTGTGTATGTTTCATACATATACAGTATTTTTGAGTTCTTATAATTGCGTATTATTGTTTTATGTATATGAATTATATATATGAATTCAAACATATACATGATACTGTGTTCTTATTTAATTTCATTTTCATTTGTCGTCATATTTTTAAAATCCAACCATATTACTGTGTCTCTATCTAGTGATTTATATTTTTTCTTATTTCTTTACTGGTGTTTCCTTTTGTTATGGTTCTTTTGAGTGGAGTTCCATATTATTTTTCCTTCTTTCGGTATACCTGTAGTCAGCCACTGTGGAAAACAGTATGGAATTTCCTCAGAAAACTAAAAATGGAACTGCTTTTTGACCCAGCGATTCCGCTGCTGGGATTATACTTGAAGAACCCTGAAACAAATGCTTAACCATATTAGTTAAAACATACATAAATACAGATTGTTTTAGAAAAACATAGAGGTTTTACCTTCTTTAGTCTGTCAGTTTAGGATTGTACCCTAAGAATCCTGAAACACCAGTTCAAAAGAACCTATGCACCCAAATGTTCAGAGCAGCACAATTTACAGTTTTAGATATTTTTTAATGAAGCAAGAGCTTGAGGATGCTTTTCAGGCAATTTGAGTGCAAAATTATCCCAAATTTTCATTATTTTATCCCAATCTTTTATAGTTGCTTCCCCACATCTAATTCAAAAATAATAATTGTTGAGCCCTGGCTGGTGTAGCTCAGTGGATTAAGCACAGGCCTGCAAACCAAAGGGTCGCAGGTTCAATTCCCCAGTTAGGGCCCAAGCCTGGGTTGCAGGCCAGGTCCCCCGTAAGGGGTGAGTGAGAGGCAACCGCACATTGATGTTTCTCTCCTTCTCTTTCTCCCTCCCTTTGCCTCTAAAAATAATTTTTTTAAATAATAATAATAATAATTGTTGAGATTTATTTTTATGTTCCTTTCCTGAGTATTCGTAGATTTAATTGGGAAAAATACTTTTCTCTTATTTTAATAAATTTTGACAAAAATTTGACTAAATTTGATCATTACAATAACAAATACAGCTTGCCTAATGCAACTTGAAGGTAAAACACCCCACAAAATCTTGGTAAATATACAACTCAACTGGAGGGAGAATTATTGCAGCATAGTAGATAACAGTGATTATTCCTCAGGCGATGGGCATTACGTGAGATATTTTACACAATAAACATAAACATTGGTTAGTCTAAGAAAACTATTGGGCACACAGGCTGCCGGTGTTTTTGTTCCTGGTGTCCAATTGCCACTCACGTCATCAAAAAAGATTGACTGGGCACTTACTATGTGCCAAGCACTACCGTAGGGGCTGACCTTTCCATCCACGGTAACTTTTTTGGAGCACACATGGCTTGGCTCACCCTCTGTTTCAGAGTAGTTCCACAGGCTGAAAGGTTAACATTGTAACTGCGATGTGCTGGGCTTGGTCTCCAGACTTGCTGCCCTGTAACCAGACTAGTGGAGCATCTCAGCCGCCTGGGGGACAATGAGTCTAATAACATTAAGCCACCTTACAGAAGATGTGTGTTGAACAACCACAAGCTACAGCAGGACACCGATTTCCTGCTTAGCAAAGAGTTCTTGTTTACAGGCTGTTTTTAAGAACACTAGACTCAGTGACAGGTTTGCACTTTTATCAGGAGTTATTAGGAAGCTATGCTTATATGATTATAAACTGATCATCAGCCAGACACCCAGCACGGCTGCATCTTCCATACAGGCTGGTAAGGCATTGCCCCCCCCAGTACCAGCCCCCAGTCCTCTCCATACAGCCCCACTCCCATGACCCTCCTCACTAGCCTTTGTAGTCTAACCTCCAGCTTGGCACAAGAGGGAGCCACTCCAGTTGCTAAATATTTCAATATCAACCTTGATTATGGGTGAAGGATTCCATAAAGAATTCCATAGAGTCTATATTCTTTATTTTATGTATAAAGGAGTCTATAAAGAAAATAGAAGAAAACTTCTACTATTGTTTTTGTTTGTTTGCTTATTTTTGAAAACATTACATCAATTTGATTTCTTTTAGTTTCATTTATTTAGGTGCTATTGTACTTACATAAGAATAACTCCACAACAGGATAGGATGGAAAACAGTTAAAATTAGGTCTCCAGAAATTTGAAAGAAAGGAACTAGTACTTTTGTGAGGAGTATTTATTCCAAATATGTAGTATTAATATCAAATCCAATCACCTCTTTCATCTAGGATTTAAGATGGGGTTATGGTTGAACAACTAAAGAGATGTTTGAGCCAAGAAACAAATCATCCAATGCTTTGGGTTGTGTATAATCATCAGCCAGCCACCCACACAGGTTTATTTTCCCAGTCTGCATTCTCAATGGCACCTCCAGTAACAGCTCAGGGTAATCCACCTGTTCTTCCAGAAAAAAATGTCCTCAGAATGCTACAGAGAGCCTCTCTTCCAAGAAACACAAAACACTGAGTAAACATAATCTCCTTTGCTACTCAAATGTTTTCCAAAAGGGAAAGGTAAATGGCAATTGATGCTGTGTTTGGCAAGAAAAGAAACTGAGGCTCCGGGAGGAAATTGACTAATTAGGGACCACACCACAGAGGTGACCAGAGTTGACTGGCAGTGGTCTTGTGTCATTTTTTATGGAAACTCCAATCTCCCTCAACTTAAAAAAAAGCAAAACAAAATTAATTGATGTGTAAAGTTAAACACATCTGTGATATTTGTTTTGCAATCCTTATTGTGTTTTTTTTAATTTGTTTCTTTTTTATTTTTTAAAAATATGTTTACTGATTTTAGAGAGCAATGAAGGTAGAGAGAGAGAGAACCTTCGATGTGAGAGAGAGAAACATCGATTGGTTGCTCCTCGTATGAGCCCTGACTGGGGATTGAACCCACAACTTTAGGTATGTGCCCTGACCAGATATCAAATCCCTAACTTTTTGGTGCATGGGATGGTGCTCCAACCAACTGAGCCACACTGGTCAGGGCTTCTTATTGTTTTAATTTAATATCAATAAGCTAAGAGGTATTCCTTGTATTAATGTTGAAATCTTTTTTCTTCTAAGCCAAAACAATACATTATTTTGTTGCTATTTATAATTGACACTTGGAAAACAGAAATGGAGTGGTAAGCTCAAGTGAACAAATAAACTAGTACCACATGGCAAGGTTTTTATTTTTCTTGTGTTCCTGGCACCCTAGAATATTTATTGGCAGACTTTGGGTCAAGAGTGCAGCGTAGGCAGACATGGCTCGCCTCTTCACACAACCACATCAAAATCACAACCAAAATATGGAACAACCATCACTCAGAACCATTAGAAATCAAGTTGAATGGAAGTCTGACAACAAAATTAAATTAACAACATCCATCTGGACTGGTAAGAGGAGCACAGACGTGGAATGGGCTGATCCCACACCCACACGTGGTGGATAAAAATTTGGGAGGGATATCTTGGGAGTCAGGAGTCCCAGCAACACAACATGCCCACCAGCCCAGGGTTCAAGTGTCAGGAAGATAAGTCCCTACAACTTCTGGCATCAAAAACCAGTGGAGATTGAGTCAGTGGAAGAAACTGCTACAGTTCCAAGCAGTTCCTCTTAAAGATCCCACACATGGACTCACCTACTCAGAGCTCCAGCAGTGGGGTAGTAGCTTGAGAGGTACCAGTGGCATACTGGCAGAAACTGAAGTGTCTGGCACCAAGGGGAGCAGAGGCCATTATCCTTTTTCTATACTTACCTCCCACAAGGCCAGCAAGCTGATGCCATACCTGAGACTCCATCAACCTGGCTAACACTGTTTGACATACCTTGGAGATCAGAAGACTCCACCCCACCCAACTTACCAGCCCACCCAAGCTGCTTTTCCATATCAATGGCTAGATTAGGCTCGTGCTGCACAACTTCCTAAATCCTCTCAAGCAAGGCACAGTTGGCCTCTATGAGGCCCAGGCTCTGCA
The DNA here is from genome assembly GCA_004026545.1 of Mormoops blainvillei. Lineage (NCBI taxonomy): Eukaryota > Metazoa > Chordata > Mammalia > Chiroptera > Mormoopidae > Mormoops > Mormoops blainvillei. The sequence goes on along the minus strand of PVJD01007068.1, from coordinate 23,109 downwards.
CTAGCAGCAGTCAGCCTAGATTCACAGCTTGGCTTCGCCTGAGAATCAACCAACCCAGCACAAGTAGCAGCCATCTCAGATTGCTCCATAGCTCAGGCAGGGTGGCCCCGGCAAAACATGGGTGGGGGCTGACCTTGGCCTGCACCACTTGAGAAACTCCAGTGCCAGTGCACCCAGTGGACAGCTATAGACCACACTGGAGCACCACCACCCTTCCACTGTACAGCTGATCAGCCACAGAGAGCAGAAGTTTTTTTGGTAAGTGATCAGAGCCAATCCTTGCAACTGACTGTCCTGGATAAATCTCTCCCACTGATCTGCCAACAGCAACCGAGACTCAACTGCAAGAGGACGGCATACTCATCCTACAAGCAGGGCACACCTTGAGTACCCTGCTTGGGTGACAGGGGAGGATGTGCCACTGGGTCCTAGGGGACACCTACTACATTATGCCACATTATCAAGACACGGAGTCAAAGCAGCTCTACCTAATACATAGAAACAAACACAGGGAGGCTGCCCAAATGAGGAGACAAAGGAACATGACCCAGATGAAATAATAGATCAAAATTCCAGAAAAAGAGCTAAATGACAGGGAGATATAATCCGTAAGATGCAGAGTGCAAAACACTGGCTATGAGGATGTTCAAAGAACTTAGTGAGTACCTCAGCAGTATAAAAGGGATTCTAGTCAGAAATGAAGTTTTCATTAATTAAAATAAGAACAATTTGCAGGAAAACAACAGTAGAGTGGATGAAGCTGATAATCAAATTGATGATTTGGGACATAAGGAAGCAAAAAAGAACCAATCAGTACAACAAGAAGAGAAAAGAATCCAAAAAAAATGAGGATTGTATAAGCAGCTGCTGAGACAATTTCAAGAGGTCCAACATTTGTATCATAGGGGTACCAGAAGAGGAAGAGAAAGAGCAAGAAATTGGAAATCAATTTGAAAAAATAAAGAACGAAAACTTACCTAATTTGCTGAAGGAAATAGACATGCAGGTCCAGGAAGAACAGAGAATTCCAAACAAGATGGATGCAAAGACGCCCACTCTAAGGCACATCATAATTAAAGTGCCAAAGGCTAAAGATAAAGAGAGAATATTAAAAGCAGCATGAGAAAACCAGTTAGTTACCTACACGGGAGTTCCCATAAGACTTTCAGCTGATTTCTCAAAAAAAACTTTACAGCCTGGAAAGGATTGGCAAGATATTTTCAAAGTCATGAAAAGCAGAGACCTACAACCAAGATTACTCTACACAACAAAGTTGTCATTTAGAATCGAAGGACTGGTAAAGAGCTCCCTAGACAAGAAAACACGAAAGGAGTTCATCATCGCCAAGCCATTATTACATGAAACGTTAAAGGGACTTATTTAAGAAAAAGAAGAAGATCAAAGCTATTAACAATAAAATGGCAATAATACATATCTATTAACAGTTGAATCTAAAAAACAAACTAAGCAAACAAAAAGAAGGACAGAATCATGGGTATGGAGAGTGTTTTCATGGTTGCCAGATGGAAAGGGTGTGTGGGTGAATGAGTGAAGAGGTGAGGGGATTAAGAAGTACAAACTGGTAGTTACAGAATAGCCACAGGGGGGTATAAAGTACAGTATAGGAAATGCAGGAGCCAAAGAACTTACACACATGACCCATGAACATGAACAGTGGTGGGGGATTGCCTGAGGGAGTGGGGGTTGCTGGATGGAGGGGGACAAAGGGGGAAAAATCAGGACAACCTTAATAACATTATATATATATATAACATAATATAATATTATATAATTATAATATATAATTTATATATATATAAATTAAAAATATTTCTTGGCATATGGAACCTTTACCTATCAATGATAAGCTAGCAAACAATCAGTCAAAAACAACCCAGGAATTGAAATTTCAAAGGCAAAGAAAATATAAATGAAATATAACCATCTCCCATTTCTAAGACATTTTAATTAAATTTTATATTTAAGTCAGGCCTGGAAGGAAATTTGCAGCAAAGAGGAAGCAAATATTTATATTTTTGGTCTATTCTAAACCAGAATGAGAGGGGTCCTCAGTTTTAGTCTTAACTCTCTTAGTCTTCAGATTCATCCTTTCTTGGCAGAGCTGAAGAATCTATGGTTCAAGATCCCCAAAATTCTCTGTAAGGAGAAGCCTGAGGGCTTCTACTCTTGGAGGAGGTGGTCTCCCTCAGCGACGACCTCCATTAAGTGTTCCTTTGGGTGCAAGAACAGATGGACAGCACGTGAGAAGATGGAGCCTCCCTCAAATGCCAGGCCAGGCACTAAGGCCAGGGGCAGCCCACGGCCTCGCTGCTTGGGGGCAAAGCCATCCTCTGCTGGGGCAGCAGCACGCCATCATCAGATGAAACTCCTTTTTCTCTGCCTTTGGCTCCCATCATAATGAAAATGCAAGATTTTATTATAGTTGTAGGAGAAATGGAACTGATTTATAGTTCACAATGACATAATTCATATTATGCATTAGTATATTTCCCATTTGTAATTTTCATTTTTGTTTTCCTTCTAGGACAAGGGCACACAAACTTTGTGCAAAGGGATGATGACAGTACCTATTTGAGGCTTTGTGTGTCACACGGGTCTCTGCATCCTACCCTCCTTTGTTTTTTGTGTTTTCAACCATCTAAAAGTGTAAAAGTCATTCTTAGCTCACTGGTCAAACAAAAACAGTCCATGGGCTGGCGACCCCGGCACTAAGACATTAGGTATTCAGGGGAACAGGCTGTTGTGGGGCTAGGGCCTTGGCATGGCTTCCTTCCACCTTACCTTCCCCCTGTTGCGCAGCTATGACCCTTGGCCATATTGTCCAGTTGCCTTGAACCAATCCTGGGGATTCATATCTGAGACTTCAAGCGGTGATTAAGAATGAATAAAGAAAAAAGAAAAAAAGGGAAAGAACTCATGGACATGGATAACAGCGTGGCGATTGCAGTGGGGAGGACGTGGGTGCAGGTAGAAGAGGGTATAGATGGGATAAATGGTAAAGGAAACAGTACAATAACAAGTAATATATTAAAATTTTTAAAGAATTTGTTTATTTTTTATTTTTAGAGAGAAGGGAGATAGGGAGTAAAAGAGGGAAACATCAATGTGAGAAACATCCATTGGTTGCCTCTAGTACATGCCCCAGTCAGGGACTGAGCCAGCAACCCAGGTCTGTGCCCTGACGGGGAATCAAACCGGCAACCTTTAGCTTTGCGGGATGATGCCCAACCAACTGAGCCACACCAGGCAGGACGATGTATAAAAAGTTTTTTAACTAAATGGATTTTAAATGAATGAATAAACAGATAATTTTGCTTCACTTCAGGAGCCCTAGTCAGCAATGCTCTGTTCTCCAAAGTCCAGAGCCTAGTGCTACCGTTGAGGAGGTGCAGGAGACTTTCCCCCAAGTCAAGTCGCTGTAAGAGCACGGACCCCACACACTGGCTCTCGAGAAACAAGCTGATTGGTGCACAGGCATCCTGAGAAAGACTTCAGGGCCCTCGGTGGGCATTAGTGGTCAGGACTGGTGGCGTCTGCAGCAGGAGGAGCCACTCGAAGCTCTGCAAGTGTGCCAAGCCAGGCTGTGAACATGACACCGGAAGCTGCGGAAGAAAAGGAACGCAGTAAGTGCCACATGGGAGCTGGTGGGACTGAGTTTGCAAACACATGTAAGACACCATCTGGAGACATCCAGGAAAAAAGAAAAAAGGCAGCAGAAACTGTATAGGAGAGTGGGGACAGAAGCAAAGATTGTTAGTATTAGCCAATTCAATATTTTAATCTAGAAGCTTAAAGTGGAGAAACACGCGTTTGTTAGATTGGTCCTCATATTGTTTTGCTTTCACATAAATGAAAGCAATCAACTTCAAATAAGAGAATAGTGCTGCGTGGTCAAGAAACCGATGTGCCACTTCTAATCATGATACTCAATATCTACATGACCTTGAAAAAGTCCCTTGATTTCTCTTGGCCTCGGGTTTGTTTCTCCATACAGCAAGGAGTTAAAACAAAATGTCTAAGGAAATTTCCTCTTTTAAATATGTTATACAATAGGTTGATATTAAAGCCATTAATAATGTAACAATTATTTATTAACTCTCCTACCGTATTCCGAACATTGTGTAGGTTATGAGACTATTTAGGGAAAGAAAGACTCTGCCCTTAAGAATTTTTCTAAAAGAAAACCAACAATCACAACCCAAGTTTTTGAACGCTAAGATATGCCTTGGTTGCTATGAGATTTTGGAGGACAAAGATTGTCATAAAAATCAGAACATAGGCCAAAGCTCCTGTGTTAACACTTTTATTAACCAAGAAGGAGAGAAAAAGGGAAAACAAAAGTGATGCATTCATTTATAAAACACAGTTGATGTCTTAATCATGCTAGATATCTCCAGACAGCTGTATGGAAAACTCCTCTGTGCTTTAGAGCAGTCTAAATGGAGTTAGGGCACCAGAAGGAAGAGATAGGAGCCTTCCTGTCTCTCATTGGTCAAAGTTCATATTGTAACAGGAATCCCCTCCCTTGCGTTTCTGGATTATGTGACCTGGCCCCAAAGCTGAGGGTGTTAGAACCCAGACCTCACTGCACGGTTCTTCACCTGACTTTGAGAGTGGTTGGGGCAACTGAAAATCAGGGGGCACAATGGGCCAGGCCTTGGCACCAGGATCTTTTGCAGGTGGGTGTGCTGGAGGCACGCCAGAGCCCAGCTCTCCCCTGGACAAGGTGGAGGGAGATGGCAGGGTTAGAGGCTGTGGCAAGAGCAGAGGAAGAGCTCTCCACTAAGCAAGTGACGAAGTCCTACAGGGTCTATGAGTCCCAGTAAATCTGAAAAGGTGCAAAAATTGCGGCCAAAACAGACTAAGGTAGAGCTGAAAAGCCTTCCCAGGGAAGGTGATGCTCGACTTGCTTTTGGAAAGAAAAAAGACATTTCCAGGTAGACAAGCTAGAAGTGGGTGAGAAGTCTTGGGGACGACAATAGGAGCTTGGTAACAATTTTCAGACTGAAATAATAGTCTTTATGAAAGCACAGTGTGGAAGAAGACCATCAGTCTAGTGGGCTGCAAGCATTGCCTGGCTGGGGAACTGTGGTACATGAACAGAGGCCTCCTTATCCTGAACTGCCATTGCACCATCACCAATCACCGAGCAGAAATTACACATACTTAGGGTGGGTTAAATGAGAAAGATTTTATGACATACAAATGTCATGTTGGAGAGACGAGGTGACTAATCATCATCGTTCACTTATTTGTTCATCCAATTCATTTAATAAAAGCTTGTTTTATGTCTACTGTGTTTGAAACATTTTTATTGTGCTCGAGATTTCAACCACAGAAGACTTCTGTATTCTATGTAAGCTCCTTTCTGACACAAGGATATTTCCAGTGACTGCCCCTCAATCTTTCTAATTTCCTCTGTTTAGGTTTTGATTAGCATAGGGGAAAGATAGATAAATGACAGATAGACAATAAATAGATGATATAGATGATAGACAGATGATAGATAGATGATAAATAGGTAGATAGATAGATGATTGATGATAGATAGACAGACAGGTCGATTTTTAAAAATTGTCATGTTACTGATAGGGGTTCATTAGTTCTTCATTCTATAGATGATTCATATTGTACCATCTGTGAAATGAGCATGGCAACTTGTTAATTAAATATCGACTGGGGGAAATTTTGAAGCTTTGACACATTTAGTCATGAAAAGACTACTGCTCTTCTCTTGCCTCTGAGCAATGATAACACACACTCAGTTGTTTTCTATAAGAAAAAAATGTATAAAGGGATTTTTATTCACAACTTTTGATATTATCATGTGTGTTTATGTGAAGTATGTTTCAATGAGCTTTGACAGGTTACTGGGCCATTTTGTGCTGCTGAATTTAGATGTTTAGGGGTGAAACAGGGTTGGTATGCCTACGGTTATTCACTGCCCTTCTCTCCGCTCAGGTCCTTCCTTCCCTCTTAATTGTGCTTCAGGGTCATGGTCCATCATCGTAACCCTTTCTTGGTTCCTCGTCACATACTTTCTCACTCTACGCATCAGCTATCAAAAGGGCTCAAGTAAAAACCAGTGAGAGCACCAAAGCCAGCAAGGATGCAGAAGAAGTGGGTCATTCACACTTTACTGGTACACATGCAAATGTCCTAGCTACTTGGGAAAACACTTTGGCTGTTTTTTGTTTTTGTTTCTGTTTTGGTCATTCTTAACTCCTGTTTCTCACGTACTACATATCCAATCTATCAGCAAATTCTGTTAAATTTACACTCAAAATATATCTGGAATCTAATTATTTCCCATCATCTACACTGTTATAAAATTGTGATGTGCCACTAGGAGTATAGGAACAGCATTCTAACTGGGATTCTTAATTCCCACCCTTTTCCCTCTATCAAAAAAGAAGTTATAGGAAGGCTGTAAAAAATCTAAGCCATATAAATAAATAAACCTAACCCATATAAAATTGTCTGATATATGAACATGGACATGTTTCCATTTCTTTGTATCTTCTTTGATTTTTCATTAATATTTTGTGGTTTACATTGTACAGTATTTCCTCTGTTGGTTTATTTTTAAGAATTATTTTATTCTTGGGGTGCTACTATAAATGGTTTTATTGATAATTATTAGTAGCTACTATAAATGCTATTATTCCTAATTTGCCTTCTAAGTTGCTTGTTAAAGTATAGAAACAAAACTAATTTTTGTTTGTTTATTTTATATCCTGTAACTTCTCTGAATTTATCAGTTTTAACAGTTGTTTTGCATGTGTGTGGAGTATTTAGTGTTTTTTATACTTCAGATCATGTCATCTGCAAAAGGAAAAAAGGAAAAATTTTATTTCTTTCTTTTTGATTTGAATGCTTTGTATTTCTCTTTTCCCTTTCTTTTTTCTTTTCTTTTCTTTTCTTTTCTTTTTTTCTTTCTTTTCTTTTTTTCCTAGCTGCCCTGGCTAAGAATACCAACACTTTGTTGAGTTAAAGTAAAAACATTTTGCATCCTAACCTTGTTCTTTATCTTAGAGAAAAAACTTTTAGGTTTTCACTGTTAAGTATGAGTTTAAGCTGTGCACATTATTAGAATGTTTAACATATATATTTTGAGCACATACCATGGATCTCTGTGCAAAACAGTGAACAAAATAGACAAAGTCCCCACCTGCATGGAACTTACAGTCTAGACCTGTGATTAATAAATATGGTACTAGACACATGTGGCTATTGAGCATTTAAAATGTAGCTAGTTCAAATTAAAATGTTCTGTAAGTGTAAAATCCATTCTGAATTTTAAACAGTATAAAAAAATTTCCTCCAGAGAGATCCATGCCTTAATAAATGTGCACTGTAGCACCAGGAAAAATTTATGTCAAGATGCAAATAAGAAGAAAGAAGAATTTTTTGCTAAGGAGGGTGAGGAAGAAAATGGCCGCCAACAAGATAAACTGTAGAAAACCAGGTTAAGACATTTATTTTTAAATACTAAGTAAAAGAGAAGGCAAAAGAATTAAAAACTGGGACCCAGGCAGACAGTGGCATGCCAGTGTTCATTGCAGCATTATATACAATAGTCGGAAGGTAGAAGCAAAGCAAGGGTCTATCAATAGGTGACTGCATCAGCAATATACAGTATGTCTGTACAATGGAATATTATTCAGCCATAAAAAAAGAATAAAATTCTGATACAGACTTCCACATGGATGCACCTTGGAAAAATATACTAAGGGAATGAAACAGACGCCATAGGACAAATATTTTATGATTTCATTCATATAAAAAATCTAGAATAAGCAAATTCATAGAGAAAGAAAGTAGATAAGGCATTACCAGGGCCTGGGGCCGGGGGAGGAAGTAAACTTATTGCTTAATGGAAATAGAGTTTTAGTTTGGAATGACAAGTAAGTTTTGGAAAGAGATGACCACACGGCATAAATGTACTTAATTTCATCAAATCGTACACTTAAAGTGGCAACTTCTATGTTATATATCAATATATATTTTTACCATAATGACAAATTTCAAAAAAAAAAGGGTAAGGGAGCCATTAACAGGCTTAAAATAAGCTCTGTAGGAGTGGCATATCACATTTAGGTTTTACAAACATCCTTTTGGTTGTAGCATGGACAAAGGATTGGATGAGATCTAGGATGTTATGAGAGTAGACCAGTTAGGTTTGCTATTGGGTTCAATGGAGAGTTATAGATAAACTAGAGATATAAAACAAAGACTCAGATCTCCCTCCTAAAAATTTTTTTTAAATAATTCTCCTCATATAGCAAATTAAAAGAAAATACGAGATGGTAGGTCATCAAATACCAAAATGTTTGGCACCAATAATAACTTTTTAAAACTATGGACATATAGAAAAGGGAGACACGAATACAGTCCAGAATTACTAGCATACATTACTTAAGGGAGTGAGATTGGTGGTGGTCTGGGAAGATAAGCAAGATTTAGTTTATCAGGGAGGAGGAGAGAAGGCACAAGTTTCAACAGAGGCAGTAGTGAAAAGGCTATATTAATTAATGGGAGACCTAAAAGGCTCAGCAAAGACAGAAGATGGGGCTATGATGGATGAAAAAACAATAAGGTAACATGATTATACATCACCACCAATTGGGCACTTCAGACCATCAGCTCAAGTCCAGAGAGGGCCAGGTGTGCTGGCCTCTCACCCCAGCGCCTCTGAAGCAGCCTGGCCTCCTTGCAGGACTCCAGTTCTCCTGCTGAACCTCTATAGTGAAAGCCAACCACCATGCCCAACTTGGCGCTAACAGCCTCACCACTTTGCAGAGCACTCATGCTGCTCCCTGCAGGTGAGGCCACCTGGCCTCGGGAAGACGCCATGAAAGACACAGGACATCAATAACTGTCACAGACTCAGCTAATAGAGCTGAGCCGATGAAAAAGCATTGTTCAAAGAAAAGCACTGAGCTGGGACTCTGAGAACAGCAGATCCCTTTCAGGCAGAGGTATTCACAATGCATCCCTTTTTCTGAATCAGTGCTCACATTAACACTCCTAGATCCATTGCTTGGAACTTGGCAAAATGAACCATTACCTGGTTCAGGGTAATGGGTTTAGTGCTTTCACTCAAACCTATCCTTTAATACTTATGGGTTGCAGATAGGGAAAATATACCAAATCAGCTGAAATTTCAAAAAGAAAGAATATACCTGTTGTTCCAAGAACTCCGAAACCAGCACTCTTGATATATATGTTTTTAAGCAATTTTGCAATGGACTAAACTTTCCTTAAAATTGGCACAATCATTCTATCTCAAGGAAATAATCTTAAGGACATGATCTGAAATACAAAAATAAGGTTTATGCACAAAGATGTTTGCTATAGAATTATTTTAAATAGTAAAAAGTTGGAAAAATCTTAGTGTCCAGCAATTTGAGAATAGTTAGATGAATCAAGGTATTACCATGTATTGTAATATTAGTAACAAAATTTTTTATAAAACATTATTTTTATTTGTAAAATATAAAAGTTTTAGTATTTTAACATGGGCCCACAAAAACAAAATTTAAAAAAGTATGTAGATTGTTAACCTAACTTTGCTAGGAGAAGTAAAAGACAACAGTTAGTCAACAAAATAAATAGTAGTTATTTCTACAGTTCGTGGAATTATAGAGGCTTTTTTAAAGCTCCACTTGTACTCTACAGGTTTTCTGCAATGGGTAGACGTTTATTTTGTCATTGTAAATAAATAAACATCTCATTAGAAATAATAGACAAAAAACAAAAATGGGAGGATAAGTTAAAATTATAGTTGAGTTGTTTTACTTATATGAGATTCAGAATTCTGTCCTGTCTGTGGATCACAAACACTGCTTTTTCCATGCCCGCAGTTATCCCCCTTGGTCCCATATTGAGTCAGTGGAGGTACCATGGTCAGAGGAAGTCCTAGGGCACACATCTTTTTATGTTTGCCATCAGGGAAGCTAGCTGGCATAGGTTTGGAGGAAGCTTTCCCGCCTCATGAGTGCCAAACACTGATTTCAGTCTGGTCTCTGCCTTATCATTCCTAGTGTGGCAAGGCCCAAGGCCAGCAGGGGCAGCCTATACCCACAGCTGGTGTCTCGGGCTGTGCCAGCCCTGCTGAGTGACTAGCCAGCTTGAGAAGACAACGAGAAGCAGATGGCCAGCAGTGCCTTCTTTGGCTGGCCTGTGAGAGCCATCTGGAGAAAAGGAAATTGGTTCGCCGCCTGGAGAGGAAGGTGTTGGTAAATAAATAACTCTAATCTTCATATTTTACAATATGCGGTGTCCAGGGAGGAATCTGGGACAACCTGCTTCAGGTGTTGATGGAAAAACAATCCCAAGCATTACAGCTCATAGGATGTATACATGACCTTACTGGAGGGACAGCTTTCTGGAGGTTGGGAGACCCCAGGACTCCATAGCCCCAACAACACAATTTTGACTCACGGTGGTGTTGTTAAGTGCCTGAGAAGTAGACACAAATAATGCAGAAAGCCCTTTCTTCTTCTGGGAGTACGGGTCGGACACCCTGTGCACTGTGTGGATTCTGCTTCCCTTGGCACGTCCCTCTCAGTTCTCCAGCTGCCCTTCATGCCCCTGAGTAAGGAACCAATTCCACAAGAACCATTTTCAGTCTCAGTCCAATTACTCCATATGTCTTTAGATGTTTTCCCTTTTGACTTAAATTTCTGGTTCCTCAAAGGGAAATTATAATTCTCAGTTCTTTAGTGGTGAAAGTACCCATGTTCTGGAAGTGGAAATGTAAATAAAAGGCTGCTTAAGTGAGGGCAAGAGAAAAAGAAAGAGGCGAGATGAGCTACTCAGTCTCCTGCTTCTAAAGGACAGCACGTTGTCCCTTCCCTGGGCTTTCCTGCAGCTCAGTAGCCCACAGAAGGGCCAGATGGACCTCCAGGCCCTGGTTAAAGGCCTTTGAGTCCCCCTAAACACCACCATGGGCATCTCAGTGCAAGTTCCTATACTGACTTTGGGGAAATAGAAAAAGTGCCCCCACCACGCTCATGTTGTCTTTTTCGTGGGCACCTTACCTGGGGGGAGGGAGTAAGGGCTGGATTTCAGACCTCCTTCATGTGTTTGGTTATGTTAGTACAGTGAACGATGAGCCTCACCCTCTGTAGAAGCCCTGACTGTGAGGTTTAGCCAGCTTCAGGTCTTCGTCAGCAACACAAAAAAAGGGCCCAAATTTTACCCTCCTCACAAAATGTCATTCACTCCAGGGCCTTGAAACAATGGCTTGTTTATGTGAGCGTGAGTGCCCTTATTCAACAAATGTTTATCAGGGGCTTACTCTGTACTAGGTGCCAAGAGAAAAACACCTGACTGAGCCATGATCTCTACTTATAAAGGCTTCCTGATGGTAAGTGAAACAGAAGTTTAAAATATATATGCACTGTAGAGAGGTGGTAGATGATAGGTAGATGGATAGATAGATAGATAGATTATAGATAGATAATCACATATATGAAATATATACCTAATGTTTGGTAAGCATGGGAGGAAAAGCCTCCTCTGCATGGCAAAGTTAGGGAGGAAAAAAAGGCATTTATAGCTGACTTTTAAGCTGTGAGTTGGACTTTCCCTTTCTATCAGAAACTTTATACTTATGGATAGTTGACAATATATTCAAACCAAAGTCTACATTTTGCAGCTTCACACGCAGATCTGCACAGCTGTGTGACCAAGTTCTATATGGTCATATGTGAGTAGATGGTGTGAGCCTTCCAAATAGTTTTCTTAAAGAAGAAGGAATGAATATTTTTCTTTTCCTACTTGGTGTCAGCTTGGAACTCAAATGCGATGGTTAGAACTCTAGAAACCACCTTGGGTTCTGAGGTGGACTTTAAAAGTATGGACGCCATGTACAGATGGTGGTAAGACAGAACACAGGAGCCTGGGGTTGAGACAGCTGCAGAACTGCCACACCATGAGCTCAGTAGGGCAGGGTGACCAGGGGAGGGAGGATGGGGCTAACGGTTCTCCTACTTGGGCCAGCGCAGTCAGGCTCTCAAAGGAGGAAAGAGTGGCTGCTACTGCAAAGCCATGCCACTCAGTCTCTGCCAGAGACTTCAAATCTAGTTCCCATAGGAGGAACACACCACAGCCTCAGGTTGGGTGCAGCCAGCCAGCCCCACAGCCGGAGCAAGTGAAGCAGGGCAGAGCCACTGAAACTTAGGTGGACAGATCAAAAAAGTTCCTGTTGGGGGTGGTGTTACCCAAGCCTGTGGAGGAGGGTAAGACTGGCCTCCATTCCAAAGCCACACAGCTCATAACTGTCTGAGTGTTTGCCTAGAGCTTCTCCAGAAAAAGAGTGCACCAAAGGCCCCTGTTGGGAACAGCCAACAGACCTTTCTGCATGACTCAAGCTTAACAGGGTGGTTCTGCCAGTAGTTGGAGGTCTGGGTTAGTGCACTCCCCAGGATGGTGCTGTAAGAATAGGAGTGCTCGATTCTGGAAATATGGATCCTGAGGGTGCTATAGGATAGGATGCAGAACAAGGGCCTCACTGGCTGACCCTCCAGATCTCTTTGGGGCCATACCACCCAGGTCTTCCCGTTACGACCACCGTATGCCCTGAATTGCCTTCCTTTTTGGTAACGACCACCGTATGCCCTGAATTGCCTTCCTTTTTGGGTGAGTGTCTGAAGGCAAGATCCTGTGCATTGACTCTTTAAAAGAACACCTGGGTTTTAGCAGACTTTCTCTTCTTCCAGGCAGACAGAATCCCTACTGATTTTCAGTGCCAGGTCCTATGTAGTCTCCTCTTCCCAGCCCTGGTGCTCTGGGTTGGAGATCCTGGCATGGAGTAGACACTCCACACTCCTCAGAGGGGACTTTCATAGCTGAGATATCTCTCTAGCTTCTCAACCGCCACACATGGGTGCAAGGGCCAGCCCTCTTTGCATTTCTACCCTTCTTACCAGTCTCTATGTGACTTTTTCTGTAAATCCTTGGTTGTAATACTTCAATTCAGCTGTCCTTCAGTTGATTAATCAGGTTGGTTGCTCTATAATTTAGCTGTAAATCTGGTTTGGTGCCAGGAGGAGGTGAGTGTACCTTCCACCTGCTCTGCAGCCATCAGGATGTCTCTACCCTTTCTTTTGACCAAATTTTGGGAGTTAAAGCCCGGCTTGTCAGCGTTATGCTCCTAAATCCAGTATTTGTTACTTAAAGTGCATTTTTTCCCTTGAGATTTCCAATTGAATTTCTATGCAGGGATTTTTCTGATCTTGTTAATTCTAGCACGTGAGTGGTGAGGGCAAGGTATGGAAATTCACTGAGTTGATGTTAGAAAGTCCTTCTAGCTGTGGGAGTTCCAATAAAGACTTAGCCTCAAAAACCAACTCTACTCACTCACTCATTCATTCATTCATTCATTCATTCAATTTATTCATTCAATAAATATGTATTAAATGCCTTTCATGTGCCAACCACTCCTCCAGGTTCTAGGAAATAGAATGCAAATAAAAAGATAAAAATTCCTATATTCGTGAATTTTATAATCTAGTGGGGAAGAAATGAAGTGGGTAATAATATAAATAAGTAAATTATGTATTTTGCATTTGATAGTGGTAAGTACTAAGGTGAAAAAAATTAACCTGGGGAATAGAAGTTATAGGTAATTTAGAAGAAGATTAAAATGTTAGGCAAGGGGGCCCAGAAAGTTCTCACTGAGAAGATGAGTAAAAACCTGAAAAAAGCGAACTGAAAGATGTGACGGAGAAATGGATACCATAAATGTGAGTTTAAAGTCCAGGGGGTTCAACTTCCCTTCCTACAAAAGAACTTGTTTATTCCCCAACCTCTAGAGAAGGTTAAGATCCTTTGGAAAGAAAGAGGAACAAATTTACTGTGGGGAAGGAAGGAAGGAAGGAAGGAAGGAAGGAAGGAAGGGAGGGAGGGAGGGAGGGAGGAGGGAAGGGAGGAAGGATGGAGGGAAGGGAGAGATAGAAGGAGGGAGTGCTGGAGGCAGGGAGAAAGGGAGGAAGGAGCAATCCAGGTAGAAGGAATGACAAGTACTGAGGTAGAGGGGTCCTTGGTAGGTTTGAGAAACAGTGAGGAGGCTAACACATGTAGAATAGAGTGGGGAGGGGGAAGAGGAATAAAGTCAAAGAGAAACAAAATGGAACTGTGATGAGGTGAAGCTGAGAAGTGAAGCCTGAGGGGTTTCCTTCAGGTTTTTAGGAAGATGAATAAATGTGTCTTTTCTAATGGCCTAGCAGGTTACTAAAGCAGAAGGCAGGTATCAGCATGAGGTCATGGAAAGCTTCACAAACATCAGGGAGCTAAATTTCCTATGTGTTAAGATAAAATTTTTTTCTACTAGACCTTTTTATTTCCATCCTGATTTGAAATTTAGCTATGAGAATAGAACAACAAAGAACTGATTTCCAGACTGCCAGGAATTCAGCTCTGTTGAATTGTCTTCCTAAGAAAGAATGAAATAGTTTTCATTTTTGTTTAGAATAAACTCAATAGCCTTGTCCACAGATGACTTATGACCTCTAACAGTCACGCACAGTGTTGTGACCTTGTAAGTGATCTACCCTTCTGGTGTTTTCCAATCTGCTTCTGCTTTTCTTTTTTTATTTATTTCTTTTTCTTTTTCAATAAACCCACTTCATCATCTCATTTCACATAATTTCTACTGTAGTCTAAGTTCTGCAATCAGTTCTCAACCCACAGTGAAATTCTCTTTTTTTTTAAGTATATTTTATTGATTATGCTATTACAGTTGTCTCATTTTCCCCCCTTTATTCCCCTCTGCTCCGCACCCTCCTTCTCACTAACATTCCCCACTTAGTTCATGTCCATGAGTCCTACATATAAGTTCTTTGGCTTCCCAATTCCTACACTGCTCTTAATCTCCCTCTGTCTATTTCGTACCTACCAATTACACTTCTTATTCCCCGTACCTTTTCCCCCATTCTCCCCACTCCCCCTCCCCACTGATAACCCTCCATGTGATCTCCATTTCTGTTCAACCCACAATAAAATTTTCATCAGCTGAGCCATTGCAGTTGAATAGACACACTCGTGCCCCAAGGAAGTGAACAAGATGACCTAATCGGACTTTTTCATTTCCACCACCAGTGTACCGTGAATACAATGTAGCCAGCAGTCTGCTCAGCAATGCGAAAGGGCAGAACTTCTTTATTTTTCAAATATTCAGTGCTCAATAGATGCTGCAGGTTGCAGAGGTCCAGTCAGAAGAAGGTTGGTATAACATCATGGGCACTGCTCGACACAGACTTCAAGCTAGAGCAGCCCAGAAGATGAGCTCTTCGGAAGAAAACACATTCTGAAGAAAATAACCCAAGGCCCTCTTATTACATGGATGGTGTGGCCCTTCAGCCCTACTCAAGTATCTGGTACCAGAATTCTGCTTATAATCTGGGGCAGGTTTCAGAAATGGGAGTCTGTGTTTTCCATATTCAGTGGCTCTCAGTGAGTATCCTGGCTTCCTCATACTTCAGCCTGCATTACCCACTACACTAAAGCACAGTCTGTATTCCTTATGTGTTATAATCAGGCACAACTCCAGCATTACAGAGGCTATGGGGGAAAAAGGGGGAAAAAAAGAGGTTTAAACTGAACTTCAGCTGGCTGAGAACATGAGTAAAAATAAAAGAAGACACCCTCAGCAGGCAACAGTCATGACATAGGTAGGTGACCAGTATCTAATAATAATGTTTATGGAGAATCTGACAACATTCTGATGAAAACAGATGGGGCTTTGTCTTCTGTTGCCCAGAAGAGGGAGTTGTATGGTAAGAGTTCTTGTAATGACATGCAAGACAGCAAAGGACCCCATGTAAGACAATTCTGGAAGACTTAGAAAGAAACTATGTGTTGTTATGACCTGGTTTATGGTAAAGTGATGCCAGACAACATGGTATGGCTCAGTGGGGTTTCCCAGAGTTTGTGTGGAAGTTGGAGTATTCTTGGTAATCGCCATGACGTTGAAGACCGCTCACCTGAGAAAGTGTGAACAGAGTGCGAGGGAGGAACAACTACACCCAGGGGCCTGTTCCTCTGCTGCCAGTCTACCAGAACTGATGAAGCCGTCCAGTGCAATATGAGCCGGTGGCAGGATGCAGAGCTGGAGAGGTCCCCGAGTCATCATCAGAATGGAGTAGTAAGGGAACAGGAGAAAAGTCAAGACCTTTGGCTTTATCCTAAAGATGAAACAAAAGATATTGGTAATGATTCTCCATATAAGATATCTTGAATCTGTTATCCAACCAATTTAAGGAAATGCACTATTCCATTGTTATTTCATAGGAAATAACTTCTGAGTTCCAGCTACAAAGAATAGCTAAATATTGCAAGGCATGATGTTTGGCTTAGAACACTGATATTTCTCTTGACTTGAACTAATAAAGCTGTTATACCAACAACCAAGTTAAGAAGCTGTGCCCTGGCCAAGAAGCTCAGCTGATTATAGCATCATCCATACATGTCAAGGGTGTGGTTTTGATACCTGGTCAGGGCACATACAAAAAGCAACCAGTGAAAGCATAAATAAGTGGAAGAACAAATTGATCTTTCTCTCTCTCTCCCCCCACATACCTCCTCTCTTTAAAATCAATTAAAAAATTTTTAAAGACTACAAATATTGCTCTTAAAAAAGAAATTATAATAATATAAAGTCTCTGAAATAAGTTGTATAACAATAAATACATTGAATTGTATATGAAAAAAGAAATAAATAAGTAAAGTAATTAGTGCTCATTAAAAGCAACATAGTGTAAATCACTGACCCTAACACTGAAGATAGAACATGAACATTTTATTCATAGCTTTCTTACTGATTTACCAATGAGACCTAAATTGATGTTCTGTGTTTCCCTTGGTCTTAGTTTCTATCGCTGGAGAAGTCTGACTGTGCCCGCCTTCATTAAGTACCTTCTGATTATTGTTGCTATTAGAGATGAACAAGAATGTAGATAATCAAAAGTCAATTCCATTGGGCTTGAGAATTATTAACTTACTTTTGTAAAGCTGACATTTTGGGAAATCACAGTATTTGAAATCGGAAAATAAAGCCACACTGAAAATTACAAATTATATATGCGATATTATGTGTATACACACACGTATATATACGTATGTATATCCTTGTATATGTGTATATATATGCATATATATATATGTACATATATGTAGTATTACCTGCCCTTTCTCCTTCCTTCCCTCCCTCCCTTCCTTCTTTCCTTACCTAAAGTAAATTTGTCCATCCTGTTACAAGTTTTCTAAATTCCACCTTATCTAGAGGCTGGAAAATAAACAGGTTCACTTTTAAGAAGGGAAGCTGAGCTTTCCTGGGCTTAAACACTTATATTTATGATATTCATTCCCAGGTGAGACAGCCTGGAAAAAAACAGGCAACTGGGTCAGATTACAAATTCCGTGTCCAAGGTCCAGAAACTCCATGTACGCTGACGTCAGTGGCCTCCTGCTTCGGACGGTCTCTGAATAGGCAGCCCCAGTGGGCCAGGTTTTTGCTGAGTGCAATCAGTGCAAGTGTTGCTTTTGGATTTAAAGTCTTCTGGTATTTTACCTTGAGTCTAGATTAGTCCTTAAGTACTTTTTTTCTCCAATAATCCCAGTTACCTACCATCTAGACCTCTTTAAACTAGGGAGCAGTCTTAGAAAATATATTTAGAAGTATTTAAGGACGAAGTGACTTGGTGTGTGAAACTTACCCTCAAGAGGTTCATGAAGGGAGGGGACTCTAGAAAGATAGGTAGATAGTACAAATAATAAAACAAATGCAGTAAAATATTCCCAGTAGGGAATTTGGATAAAGGGTACGTGGGTACTATTCGTAATGTTTTTATTTTTGCAACTATCCTGTAGGTTTGAAATTATTTCTAAATAAAATATTTTTTAAAGCAGGTACACAGGCCCTGACTGGTGGCATTCGGTTGGTTGGAACACCGTCCCATACTATAAAAGATTGTGGGTTTGATTTCCAGGCAGGGCACATACCTAGGTTGTGGGTTCAATCCCCACTTGAGAGGTCTATCGGAGGTGGTCAATTGGTGTTTTCTGTCTCACATGGACAGCACTCTCTCTCTCTCTCTCTCTCTATCCCTTCCTCTCTCTCTCAAACCAATAAGCATATTTTAAAATTAAAATAAATAAATACAGTAGGTACACAGTATTAGTGTGATATTGAATATAGTATATATATATATGAGTCTATATACATATTACATTATTATGTACATATTATATGTATATATATATTATATGTATATACTATATGTATATGTGTGTATATGTATATATGTACATATTATATATATGAGTACACATTTCATACACAGAGGAAGTTCTGAAAGGATAGGCACTAAGGTATTATGAAGGGATCTCTGGGTAGGAAAAATGTAAACTTTTTGCTTTTGCCTTATATTTATGATATTCATCCCCAGGTAAGATAGCCTGTAAAAAAATAAAACAGGCAACTGGGTCAGATTACAAATTCCAGTGTACAAGACCTGTATTATTTTTCAACAACACATACATATGCTCTGAACAAACAAACAAAAAAGGAGCAATGCCTGACTTGTCTTAGTTGCCTTAAATATGACACTGCAGTCAGTCCTCAGCACAGTTGTCCATATGTAGTTTCTTTCTGCTCTAGGTTTGTAGAAAATATTGCAAGTCCTTACAGATGAAGCAGAACCTCTTGGTGCTTTTCTCCACCTTGCCCGCCTTAAATGATGTAGTAAAGCTTAGACTTAGACACTGAATTATGGTAGGACAGAGGAAGATCCAAATTTTGGCCATAATTCTTTCAAGAGGACCTATTGCCCCAACCAGGGACCAAACCCACAACCCAGACGTGTGTCCTGACCAGAAATTGAACTGGTGACCTTTCGCTTTGTGGGATGATGTCCAACCAACTGAGCCACACCAATTGGTGTTTTGATTCCTTTTTGTGCAACACTTTTACCATCCTATATAAAGTGTCTTTGGAAATGTGCATCCGCATATCTTAATACTTTGGGCTGATTTCTAAAAACCACTGGAATATATCAGCTAAATCAACCACCCACCATGGAGTCTAGCTTGGCCTGAATGAGCATTAATGTCTGTGGCTGTTGATCTATCCATTTACATATCACTGAAATTTGTAAGTAATGATTCATTTTAGGGCCATAAAACAGTAATATGTGAGTAGCATATTAGGTTGCAATCCAACAGACAATGGCTGATGAATACTATTGGCTTATGTTCCGTTTCTTTGGGCAGAATAGCTACTGAACCTCAATTTGACATCAATATGGGTAAGAAAGACATGGTGGCCCTGGCCAGTGTGACTCAGTTCATTGGGACATTGTCCAGTAAACTGAAAGGTCATGGGTTTGATCCCTGGTCTGGGCACATGCCTAGGTTGGAAGTTCAGTCCCTGGTCAAGGATGCATGTAAGAGGCAACCGATCAACGTTTCTCTCCCTCTCTCTCTCCCTTCCTTCTCCTCTCTCTAAAATCAGTAAGCGTGTCCCTGGGTGAGGATTTAAAAAAAATGCATAGCAGGGTGAGTGAAAGCCAAGTTAGCTTTCCATGACTGCCTGGTCACAGACTTTCAACCGTAATTACTGAAAAGTTGGGGGGCCACATGGCCACATACTGGGTGCCTGTAGGTTTCCTTGCCTTGAACCTCACTCCATGGGATAATCTGTCAAGGTTTTAATGGCTTTCAGCAATCAGGGCATATTTGTCACAGTGTCCTGTGGTCATAACTAACCTCCAAGAGAGTTTTTAATTTGATATCATTGGGGTGATCAGGTATTTCTTTCAGGATCAGTGTACTCCATGCTGTGTCTTTACTCACCCATCATAATTCACGAAGATTTGTCAGCATTAATACTTATCAGGGAACACCATCAACTCTGCTCTCCCTAACTTTAAGAAGCTTTTGCTCTGCATTTCCCAAAACACTGCCAAAAATGATTAAGACATCTAAATAGATAAATGCCTCTAGGTAATTTATATCCCCCAATGCCTCTCCATTAAACATTGAAAACTGGCAAAACCCTTGAAAACACTTTGGGCATGCATCCAAATTGATACCCCATCCCTTTTTCACATACAAAGCAATGAAGTCATTTTTTCTCTTGGCCCTCCTTAGACAAAAGTACCATATTTGATTATTTCTTAATCTCAGATCCAGGTATGACCTCCCTGTCAGACAGTCCAGAGTGACTTGACCTTCAGGGACAGGACCCTGGGTCATTTTAGTGACCTCATTCAGAATGCATAGTCCATGGAGTTAATACTCCAGCAGATTTCTTTCAGATCACTTAAGGTTCTGAGATTTGGGTACAATGTTGATGGCGAATAATCTTTAACATATTCACATAGGGGTTTAGTTTCATTGCATACCTTACAAACCTAACTACAGTGCTCCTGGAAAATGTGTGGATCATTTTTATTTTATTTGTTGTCACTCTGAACATTTCTCATTCATAAGGGGCAAAACTTTCCCCTGTCTTAAAAAACTTTCTTCTACCCTGACTGGTGCAGCCCAGTTGGTTGGTGTCATCCCATATAACGAAAGGTTGCTGGTTCCATTCCTGGGCAGGGCACATCCATGGTTGCCAGTCGGAGTGTGAACAAGAGGCAGCTGATCGTTGTTTCTCTCTTACATCAATGTTTCTCTCCCTCTCTTTCTCTCACCCTTCCCCTTTCTCTAAAAATAAATAAATAAAATCTTTTTTTTTTTTAAAAAGGATAATTCTCTGAACTTAAGTTACGCAGACTCAAAACTGTCTACATCTGCATTGGGGAGGTGGCATCCATATTTTCCCTTAGGGCTGGATCCAGGTTTTTAGAGCCTTCGATCTTATACAATCCGGGGGTTGTCTTCAAGAGAAAGAACACAAAACTACATATACAAAATCAAATATAAAAGAGTGTTTATTTAGAATAAGAAAAAGCCATAGCAAATTAACAAGTTCAGGAAGCTGGCTGTGATAAAACAGAGATGGTCCAGCTTGTTTGCTACTCATCTCGCTGGGCGGAAAAGCCTACTTCCACACCCCTTACCTGTGGGCTGCCTTTAGTCACTTGACCGATTAGCTGTAGCAGAAGTGACATTTTAGGACTTGCAAACTCGATCACAGGAAGCCTTGTTACTTTCACTCAGGGCCCTTAGAATTCACCCATCCTGCTGTGAGGAAGAGCGAGAACCCCCAGGGGACCCAAGGGGCCAGAGCTGAGCCTTCTCTGGCAAGTACCAAGTCCAGCACATCTTGGCAGTTCTTGGAAGGCCAGTGAGCATCTCCTTTTTCTGAAGCCCAGAAAAACTGCAGTGAAAAATTGCAGTTTTTTGAGCTCTCATCTTCTCATCATCCGGACTTTGGGTCTGCTGGCTGATACCCCCTGCCAAAGAGCCCTAGATTTGTGCCTGGTCTGGCCTCATCACTTTTCCCCTTTGCTTTCTGGGCCAGAATTATTAAACAGAGACATTTTCATGGGGGTGGGGGCACTGCTCAGATCCTGTCTGGTTAAACTTAAAGCAGGTTTTGTTTAGAGTGCTGTCAGCCTACCCATGGTCCAACACCAACCTACATTTCTAGAATCTGAAGAACACATGGTTAGTGCTCTTAAACCTCAGCATTCCTGTCCCATGGTCTTAAACCTCAGCATCCAGATGTCACATAGGTAACTTTTGGGAGAAAGTTTTCTACGAACACTAAAATGAGGAATGGCTAACGTGGTTACTTCTTGGCCATACTGCAGAAGTTTTCTCTACTATTAACAAATGGTCTACACACATTTGCAACAGAGATTAGAGTGAGGCTCTGGAACCAGACTGCTTGGATTTGAATTTCAGACCCCATTTAAAGTTGTGTGCCTTTGGGAAAATTCGATACCTGTTTCCTCATGCGTAGTATGGAAATATAATTCTTCCTATGTAACATGTTGTTGGAATTAAACCATCTTATTAGATTAGTTATTTTATGTGAAAGCACTTAGAATGCCTGCCACAAAGCAAGTGCTTAATAAATCTGAGTTATTGTTATTAGGTGTCATCTAGGCTTCCCCAAAACTCTTTGATTCTGGCTACTAGAGGGTGCTCAGCAGTTTCCTAATTCTAACTTGCTCCACTTTTAAACTAGTGCCCTTTGAGGTCTCCTCTCCTATGTCTTACCCACAGACCTCCTCTCAGGCTTCAATCTTTTTTTGACTTCCCCCAGGAAGATGAAGAAACTCAGGCTCATCATCTACTTACTGCCCAGGTACATCTTTCTGACATAAATTCCACATCCTTCTTCTTCGCATCTTGCCTTTTTATTTTTTATGATTTACTAGTATTTTATTTATGATATAAAATTCTTATTTCTCAAGGGAACATGTATGCTATGATAAAGGAAAAGATTTTGTACAAGAACGTAGGCTGGGCCAAGCCCAAAGATCAGTATTGTAAGATATTTTCTTTCTATTCCCAATCGTCAGACAGTAAGTTTCTCATTTTCTTTGACTTCCCAGTTCTGAATCCCATCCCTTCTCACTCTCTCACAAATTTTTCTCCTTCAGTTACCCCTTCTTTCTTCTGATCAATCAACCTTTCCTCCCTGCTGGATCATTCCTCTCTGCAAAGATGTGCTATTATCACTCAACCATAAAAACACCAAATGCAACACCCCCTCATTCAATAATCTTCTCCAATAATTGCACCAATATTAGTTTCTCCACAGCAAAACAGATTATAAAAACTTTCTACATGCACTATTTCTACTTTTTTCACCTATTATTACCTTCTCAATCTATGTTAGTCTCAACAATAACCTCAAACTCTTTCATGCTAAAGTCACCAGTAACTTCCACTTCCCTAACATCATCTTGCTTGACCACTCAGAAGCACTGACAGCACTGTATACTCTCTTATCCTTGAATTACTCTCCCCTTAGCTTCCTTGACATCACCTTACCCTAGTCTGCCCACTGTATTTCAGTCCTCTTTGCTCCTCATCTAAATGTTAGAAATTCACCTGGACCTCTTCTCTCAACACATTTTATTTTGATGATCTCATAAGAAAAGGAAGCTATTTACATAG
>PVJD01007067.1:0-89162 GCA_004026545.1 Mormoops blainvillei | reverse complement strand
GGATCAATCCTACTTGGAATGAGAATAGGTAAGGGGTAGTTACCCAAGGAAAAGAGGATTCTATCACAAAAAGAGGGGGGAATAGATTCTAAGAAGGTAGCAACAACAGATGACCCTGCCGGGAATGCTTTGAGCTTCTCTGCTGTTGCCTCTCTGATTCCTGACAGCCTTCTAGAGTCTCCTCAGTCCAGTCTGGATTTCTTTCTAGGAGAGGAAAGAGAGGAGACTCACTTTGACCTTTTACTTCTTTGTACGAAGAACCAAAACCAGCTCTTACTAGCTCTCAACTTCAGTCACACAGCGTCAGATAAAAAATGACATTTGACCTCAGACTTAGAAGAGAGTGGAGTGATTATCATGGGCTCTGGGAGCTTCTGATAAGAATGGGGGACATTTTCGCTATTGGTTATACTGGATTGAGCCTTGATATGAAATCATCCACATTATCATTGTTCTTGGTAACTGGCTTCTTCCTTCCTCCCTTATAATGGAGCTCATGCTGCTGACAATTAGAGCGATGTTATTGGTCTCTCTGCTTGGTCTTTTTCCATTGGGAAAAATGTTTCTTTTTTTCCCCTCCCTTATAATGGAGCTCATGCTGCTGACACTTTCTATTGTAAGGCATGGCTGTTTGGGGTACTTTAAAATAATCATGGTCCCTTCCAGAAGCACCTTGCCCTCTAGGAAGGACTTTCGCACACATTATTATATTCGATCCCCACAATAACCAGGGTGGGGGAATATGGTATTATACTCATTTCTTTTAGATATGAAGTAGACTCAGAGAGGTGAAGTGGCTGGCTGAAAGTCACAGAGCTCTGTCACCTTGGGTAGCAGGAAAATATTGGCAAGTAATAAGCAGAGATTTATTTGAGGCTTTAGTTAACAATATGAGACTTTATTGCTGCAAAACTAACCAGGGCTAATGCCCCAGAAGAGCTAGTTTATGGTGTGCAAACTGCAGCAGTTCAGAAGGATCAAAACACAAACACAGGGTCACAGAGCCACTGATAGCCATGACCAGAGCCCAGCCCAACATGTTGTCATTTGGACTCACCCACAAGCAGGCCCAAGAGATGCAGCCCCACCCGCCCCCTGTAGAGAAGTTTGTGGCCCAGGACAAGCACCCATACAGGGGGTGCAGCTCTGCTGCGGAACTCCTCCACCCCTGTCCTGCTCCTTCTCTCCTCAAAGGGGCTGGTAACTGGGCCTTGTGTGGGACTGGGGCTTTGCTCACAGGGAGAAAGGGGACAGGTTTAGAGAATTCTCAAGCCTGAGTGGAAACTCCAACCTGACGTGCTGGGAGTTCTCTTCCAAGGACTCTCTTCTTGCCCACCCACCCCTTTTCCTTCCCCCCGTGCCTGTCTTCCATAATGAAAAGCCTGGTCAGAGAGACAGCTGGCAGTTCTCCTTGGTTTCTGTGCCACTCACAGACTCTGCTTGCTACCTGAGAAAGGAAGGGTGGCCGGAGGAGGCACTGTCTCCCGTCCTGGGAGGAAGAGCCTCTGGGGAAGTAGGGAAAACCCCCCAGTTCTCGTCCTGCCCCTAGAAACCTCCCGCAGATCCTCCCTCATGCAGACACTCTGCTTCTGTCCTGAGCAAAACACAAGATGACTAGGTAAATGACACCCTCTACAAAAGTGGGCCCTGATCCCACCCTTCCAGCTCTGTCCCAGGGACTCACTGTGGAAGGCCTGAGAACTCAGCAGCACAGACTAACCAGAGGGGAAGTGACCCACCCCCAGAGCTCTCTGGGAAACCTACCCTGGGCTGGCCCCCAGACCCCTCACTGGAGTTTTGGGAGACTGGAGTCCTTCCCAGCCATGTCTGAAGTGAATGGAACAGGGGCCCAAAGCCTGCACAGCGCAGAAGAAAAAGGACCCAGTTATTTCACTCTGCCCTTCCCAGCCTGGGCAAAGGCTTCCCTGGATGATCAGGTTGTATGCTGCTGGGAGGCTTCTATTCTAGAAGGTTCTGCCAGGCAACAGAGAAAAATAGCAGATGCCAGAAGCTCATCCATCTGAAAGGACTTGTTTTTCTCCTGTAGGAGAAAAACCCAATCACTCCTTCTCCCAGTTGGAATATCTGCAGTTACCCACTTCTCATAAATGGGAAAAGAATGCCAGGAGTAATCAAATGACATCACTCTGAGAACCCAGTGAAGCCCTGCACCAATCTCTTTGAAAAACCCCATATGGGAAAATACAAATTCAATTTGTCTTGTCTAGGGGAAAAATGAATTTTAAATATGTTGACTCAAAAATATCTTATGGCCCTGGTTGGTGTAGCTCAGTGGATTGAGTGCCAGCCTGCAAACCAAAGGGTTGCCAGTTCAATTCCCAGTCCGGGCACATGCCTGGGTTGCGGGCCAGGTCCTGTGAGAGGCAACCACACACTGATGTTTCTCTCCCTTCCCCCCTGCCTAAAATAAACAAACAAACAAACAAATAAAATATGTTATGGACCAGACATTAGTGATCCAGGAAAAATGCCTCGGAGAAAAAATTACCCTGAAAATTTTAAGTATTCAGGTTACCATAGAACTGGGAATTTACACTGTAATCCAAGCATGGAAAGTCCACCATGGACACCCACGAGTTCCTGACTGATCCCCCAGAGGACCCCGAGACTCAGGTAGAGCCAAGCTTCCCTCAGTGATTCCTCCTGCCTGCCCCGCAGGATCTGTGACTTCAGCATCTTCCTGCTGGGCTGCATTGCTGAGGCCTGAAGAACTCAGGTCTGCCTGACGGAGCCACCCTGGCCAGGCAAGATGGCAGGGGAGGACTGGAGAGAGAGAGAATGGGGTCCAGTTTCCACTGGTTTCCCGAGCCCGGTAGACACTGATGCTATTTAAAAGCCAGTTCACAAACCCTGGCGGGCACTGGTTGTTCTTTCCAGGAGCTGGGGGAACAGAAAGCTCCCGAGACTGGAGATCTGTGTTCTAATCCTAGCTCTGCCAGCAACTGGCTAGTGCTGACGGATGAGTCTTTTCCCTGTCGCTGGCCCTTAGTTGATGAAACAAAGAGTCGGATTTAAATGACGTCCAGAGTCTCTTTCAAGTCCGTGACTAAGATATTTTTTTTCTTTTTGCTCCCATTCTTTCTGAATCTGTGGAGCACGGTAAGGGCACAGGCTTTCAAGTCAGTCTGCATGGGTTTGAATTCCAGTTCAGCTGCTTTCTCATTGTGATTTTGAGCAAGTAACTTAACGTCCCTGTGCTTCCATTTTCACTTCTGTAAGATGAAGACGAAAGTACCTATCTGATCACCTTGTGAAAGGGTTAACAAGGCTTTGAGTAGCTCCTAGCCCAGAGCTTTATTTATTGAGTAATTACTATATGCCAGGCTCTGTACTAGGCATAATAGATGCAGAAATAAGCCAGGGTTCCACGGTGGTTGCTCTCCAGAATAATACTGTTGCCTGGAGAAATGCTGCACAGGAAACCCCTCTCTTATGTCTCCAAGGGTGGGGTGCCTCCTAGCATTCTGCCCTCGGCATGGGACTGAGCATGGAGCAAGTCCCCCTGCAGGTCACTGAAACACACCAGCTGCCTGACATCTCAATTTTCTTCCTTCGCTGTTTCTTTATTGCTTTTCTGCTCCTGATTCCACTTGAAATCTAATCTCAAAGCTAACAGAAAGAAAATCTCCCGCAAAAGAGCCTTTCCTCCTCCTCCCTCACATTCTCTAGCTTTTCGCCATCTCCACTCATTCATATTGCATCACTTGGCCCCAACAGCCTTGCTCCACTTGCCCCGTTTGGGGATCTAGGAGATCCCTGGGTGCCTCTGTGCCCTCCCAAGAACACACTCTGGCCTCGCTCTTCCTAGAACCTGACCCAGCCAGAATCTCCTTGGCTAGTGAGGACATTGGCTGCGGGAACATTCAGCTTTGTTTTCCCAGGGGGTAGGGGGTGGGGAGTGGGAGGGCAGACAGAGAAATTGCTTAGCTCCTGCACAGTCAGCAGGGAAGGTAATAGGGATTAATCTGGGCACTGCCAAATGCAGATGTGTCCCCAGGCCAGGAGGGAGGACAAGCAGCTGCTGTGTCAGGGGCCAGCTGCAGCCCGCAAGGGGACCCAGGGAGAAGAAGGAAGCCCTGACCCAGAACAGGCAGCTCTAAGGGGTCCAGTGCAGCATCTTAGAGGTCTGGACCCGCCCTGCCCAGCGCTGCTAGCCAAGAGGGCTGGTTGATGGATGCTTTCAATAGACATGTTGGGGAGCTGTCATCCAAGTGTTTACACTCAAATGCACATTGGCTGTTTAAGGAGCTCCCAAATCCCTTACTGGAGCACAGATTATGAAAAACATTTCTGGAGAAATCTCGTGGGCTCCTTTATCAATATCCTCACCCTTCAGCTGCCAGAGGCTGGGACGACTGGGGGAGGACAGCCCTTCGGCCAATCCCAGCAGGTTCTGGGGCAGGCCAGTTAAATTCTGGCATGTGAGGAGCTGCATTAAAGATAGCTGCTCGGCAACCATCTCTTGAGTACCTACTCTGTGCCAGGCACTGTGCTAGACCCGGAGAAACAAAAGCCTTAGGGGAAAATAAAAGCGCTTATAGACCAGTGAGCAAACCACTGCATTCCCGGAGCTGTGGAAAGCGCACAAAGGTGGTCTCTGGGGTCCCGGTGCCCCTGCTACACCCTCCTCCACTCCCTCCCCTCTGCAGCTGCCAGAATCCTTTCACAGTCAGAGTGACTAACAAAGGCTTCCTTCTAGCAATGATTTCTTTAAAGAGGAAATTCTCGAAGCCCCCAAACCCTCCAATAGGAAAGGGGGCTGGGGACGATAATGGCAAAGTTTTAGGAATCCTAACAGAGCTTGGGAGGGGGAGGAGAAGGGATTGGTGGGGAGTCCTTAATAAATCACAGCTGGCCAAACTCAGAATAGCTGGGACCTGGTCTGTGCCCTGTCACGCTGGTCGGGTGGGCTGGGCAAGTCACCCAAGCTCTCCAGCCTACCTCTTGGAACTTCTGTGTTGTTTAGATGACACGATGCGTGGGACAGGAAACGGAAAAGTGCAGAACCTGGGCACCAACTGGCAGGCCCCGCTTGTGGGGGCCTTTCTTTTTTCTCCTCAGATTGATGAGGAACCCCCTTCTCACGTACCCAGGTGTCAGCTTGCTGCTGACCTGTAGATCACTCTTCTGATTTCTTTATATGTAAATCGCTGTTGCAATAATACAATCTTTAATGAGGGTAAACAGCAGAGAAAGGGCCCCTTATCCTGAAGTGTGTGTGTGTGTGTGTAAGTGGGTCTTTCCTGACTGCCACATTTCATGACCTTGAGCTAGAGAGCCAAGCGGGTGAAAATGCAGCTTCAAGGTCTTCTAAAACAGGTAGACCTGGAATCTGGGCAGCGGAGGCAGTGGGTCCCCGATGCCTGGCTGCCAATCCATTAAGCTAATTTAACCGCGGATTTGTTCCCAGCCTCTGGTGGCTGCCCAAAAAACGCTGGCTCATTCTCCCCTTCAAGCATGGCCATGATGCTGAGTCCCGACACCATCCCTCACGCCATCCCGCGACCCTTACCGCCAGGCGGCGCTTGGCCGGAAGAAGCCCAGCCTCGACCTCCACGCCCGGCGCTGGGGAACGCCAACTCCACGGGCGATGCCCGCCTCTGTCTCGCCCTGGAACAGCGGCGTCGCGGGGCCGAGGCCGTGGGTTCCCGCTCTGCCTCTGCACTTCCACGCCAAAGGGGTTGGCGGAAGGCAAGGTCCGGGACTTGGGGAGGATTAACAATCACGTGGGAGGATTAACAAGGGCCTCCAAACTGGGATACCGGGCACCGGATTCTAATCCTGGTGCTGGGTGGCCCTGGGCAAAAGCGTTCACTTCTCTGGGCCTCAATTTCCTCGTCTGAAAAATCCACATTCTGGACTACAAATCTATTCTAGATTTACTATTCTGTGATTCTGTATGTGACTGTTTCGGGGGGAGCAGGGCACCCAGGCAAATGATCCAGCAGCCACAATAATTTGCCTCTGAGCCAACACGCCAATATAACACGTTTTAAAAACAAGTTTTATTTCGTATGCCAACTCAAGTCTGTGGGTAGTGGCTATCGGCAGTGCTGGGTTGAAAACGAATCGGAAGCCTTACCTGGGCTCATCAGGTAAGGGGATTAGGAATCTCACGAGGATAGAATCGAATTGGAGGAGGCGGCTCACCTCCAAATCCTCGTGAAACCGCGCTTTCTTTTCCTTTAGTCCCGGGGAAGACCAATTTTTCCGTAGACACCTTCGCTACCCCGCCCCTCGCTCTTCACCGAGCCCACCCTGCGCCCTTTTTATGGGCCAGAGGGCACGAGCGAGAGCCGGTACAGGTCTTCCCGCCGGGTCCCCGCCCCGCCCCGCCCGAGGAGGCGCGGGCGAGTCCTTGCTTTCCGCGCGCCCCGGACCCCGCCGGCGCCCGGCCGCGTGCTAACTTGCTGGTCTGGGGAGAGAATTCCACCCGCTCAGCAAATTTCCCTGTATTGTTGTCGGTTTTGTCTGTTGGCTTTCCACCACCACCACCACCCCGTTGTCTTTTTCTTGTCCCTTGAGTCAGCAATGCCGAGCCAAGCGAAGCGGATGGCGAGAAGCGAGAGAGACATGCCCGGGGGCGCCCCTAGGTCCATTTGCCTCGTCCACTACCCCACCCCCCACCCCGGCGAGCCCCGCTTTACCCGGACCCGCTCTTCTGGTCAGGGAATTGAATATCTGCCTTCGAGGGGCGCGGCGCCGCGGAGGCTGTAGTCAACCGTGGTCGGGTGGGCGCCCTGCCTGCCTGCCGCTCCCTTCCCTGTCAAGGGCTCCTTTCTCTCCGGCTCATTGACCCTCGCCCCATGACTTCGGATTCTTTAATAAATGCTGCAATTTTAACTCATATCTTCACTGCAACTCTGGCAGTAGGTTCTATCATTATCCCACATTGTTACTGTCAGCGGTCAAATCAAACAAAACTAATAAAATAATAGAGTATAGCAAACCAGTAATTTTTCGTCTGAGCGAAAGGATATATGATTTGAAGGGATATATGGAAGATCTCTGCTCACAAAATTACTATTCTACATTCAGGTCTAAAAACCTAAGTTTAGCCCTGGCTGGGTGGTTCTGGAGCTAGAGGGCGGAGGGATACACCAAAGGCAGGGCTCCACCCAGGGTCAGAGCACAGGTAAGAATCAACCAATGAATGCCTAAATAAGTAGAACAACAAATCCCTCTCTCACACACGCATTAACAACAAAAAAATTAATCTAACAGCTTAAGTATAATATTTAGGCTGAAGACTGCTCCCTGGTGTCCAGACAACTCCAAACATTCAGAGCCTCCATGTCCTCATCTACAAAACAGGGATATTAATACCCAGCTCTCCCCACTGCCGTGAGAGTTAGAGGAGAGAAGGTAAATGCCTCAAGAATGAACAATAGACAATACATGTAGATCTTCAGCATTCCTACCTGCCCCACCCCTCCAGTTTTGGGGGCTGCTTGGGGAACATTGACACCTTTGTTACAAATATCCCCCAGCAAACATTTGATAGAGCCTCAAACGTCAATGACCAAGGTGCGAATAGGCCACAGAGCTGACCCTTCTGGAAACAAGGCCTCCAGCTGTACTCTTGTTGACCCACTGCTGACTGGAGAGCAGATGCATCAGCCTTTAGTGGAGCCCTTGGGGTAGACAGCATCTCTCCAACCTCCCCACAGTGATGATTGCCTTTTGGGCAGAGAACTCCAAGAGTCCTTAGCCGGGTCTCTAGGATTCTATCCCCTCATCCATGGACCCCAGCACAGCTCTCTTTTGGGGCAGAGCTCCCCCCAGGGTCACAGTCATGCAGCCCCACGGTGCCAGTGTGGACAGGAAGGACAGAGAGTATACAATATGCCAGGCCCTGGGTAGAACCTTACCCTGGCAGTCCAACCCAACAGGAGGGTCAGGGTGTTTTAGCTGAAAATCCCAAAGCTGAGGCCTGTCCCCATGCATTCATTCACCAGATACACAATGGACACTTTCCCCGGCACTTCAGATGTGGACACCAGGACAAACACAGCCAGGCTGGCCTTCAAGAGCTTAGAACCAGTCCTTCACACTTTGCCTCTCCTGAATGCCTCCCCATAAAACCCACCGTGATTCTGGGCTGTCAGTTTCCCCTCCCACTGTCCCAGATTCTCTGAGATGTAGGGTCTTGTCCAACCAAAGCCCTTCCCGGCACACCCCTGATTCCAGCCCAATGTCGGGGAGGAGAAAGAGAAAGAAAAACAGGCTTCACTGAGAGCTGCAGGGATATCTGTGCTGGATCACCAGTGGACTCTGCCAAAGGTCCCATAGGTCTGGCTTGGCTTTTTTCATGCAGCACATGTTCATTGAGGGCTTTTATGTGCCAAGCCCCAGGGATACAGGAGCCGACAGGACAATGGGTCCTTGACCCATTAAGCTAGACCCATGTAAGCTAGAGCTTACAGTCTAGCAGGAGAACAAAAGAGATAAGTAATAACAATCCAATAACAAATGAGATAATAATAGCTACCTAAATAATAACACATAGATTAATAAAACAATGTGATGATGGTTATACTGGGAGAAGAAGGTATGTAAAATTGCTGTGACATGAAGCAGGGGTCCCAGCCAAACCTAGAAATCCGAAATCTGGGCCAGAAAAGGCTCTCCAAAGCCCTGGCCAGGTGGTTCAGTTGGTTGGCACACTGAACCCAGAATGTTGTGAGTTCAATTCCTGGTCAGGGCACATGCCTGGTTGCGGGTTCAGTCCCCAGTTGGGGTGCAGGTGTGTATGGGAGGCAACTGATCGACATTTCTCTCTCACATCAATGTTTCTCTCTGTGTCTCTCAAATCAGTGAAAACACATTCTTGGGTAAGGATTTTTTTTTTTTTTTAAAGCTTCCCCAAAGAGCCCTGGCTGATGTGGCTCAGTGGATTGAGTGCTGGCCTGTGAACAAAAGGTCGCTGGTTCAATTCCCAGTTAGGACTCATGCCTGGGTTACCATCCAGGTCCCCAATTGGGAGTGTACAAGAGCCAACTAATCGATGTTTCTCTCTCTCATTGATGTTTCTCTCCCTCCCTTCCCCTCTCTCTAAAAATAAATAAGTTTTTCTTTAAAGCCTCCCCAGAGAAGAGGTGAGCTGAGATCTGAGGGCTGAGCATGGGTTCTTCAGGTGAAGGGTCATATGGGACAGCTTGGGGATAGAATAACTGTTTTGGGGGTTCCCAGAGCAAGAGAAAGGTTCTAGAAGCTTGAAAACATTATGCTAAGTAAAAAAAAAAAAAATTGTCAGACACAGAAGACCACACATTGTGTGATTCCATTTATATAAAATTTTCAAAACTGGTAAATCCACAGAGGAAGAAAGTAGATTAGTGGTTGGTAGGGGTGGGAGGGGGGAACGAGGAGTGGTTGCTAAAGGGTTCGGGCCTCTTTTTGGGGTGATAAAAATATTGCAGAATTAGATAGTGGTGATGGTTGCACCGCCTTGTGAATACCTTAGACACCACTGAATGTTACTCTTTCAAATGGTGAATTGTATGGCGTGTGAATTATATCTCAATTTTAAAAGCGGGGTGGGGGGAGGGGCGGGGAGCTTGAGCCTACTGAACAATTCGCATGTGAATAAAGCTCACATAGAACGAAAGGGAGAGTAAGGCATGGTCAGATCCTGCAGGACCACTTTCAGATGGACTTCCTCTGAGGGCTGTGGACAGCAGTGGAAGGTTTGAACCAGGGAGACACACGGTCAGGTTGGCGCTTTAGGGAGATCACTCTGGCTACAGGGAGGAGGACACATCGAATGTGGGACGAAATGACCAGTTAGGAGGCTGCTGCCGCCGTCCAGATGAGGGATTGTGGGGACCCGAACCAGGGGAAGCAGACAAGGAGAAAAGTAGGATTCAAGGGAGAGACAGGAGGAAGAACGGACAGAGCTCCGGGTTTGCTGGATGTGAAGGGAGGGGGGACTGGAGGGAAGAGTCGAGGTGACTGAGGCAAATGCACTGAGGGAGAGTGTTTTGGGGCCATTTCATATTAAATTTCTCTATTTTAATCAAAAAGGCTAAAGGGCTTGGTTGAGAATCTAAATTACCCCTGGGAGCAGGCTAAGTTCCTGCCTTTGCAACTCTTAAATTGTCATAAAAGTCTGAAATTTTCAGACACTTCGGAGTGCATCCCAAATTATAGGACAAAGGGAAACCGAGAAAATGAAGAGTGGCCGGCCCATCCTTTCAGTTCACTGGGCCCAGTGCCCTGCTAGCAACAGCCACAACTCCCAGGTGTGAGCGGTCGTGTACTGGGCTAGTCTGAGGGAGGACGCTTCAACAGCAAGGAAGTGCCAACCAGAAGACAGAAGACAGGCCAGATCCCAACTAGGCAAGTCTGATTCCTTTAAGGACCCCAGTGGGGACCCAGGGAAACCCCTGCTCAAGCCCTGGGAGTGAGTGGATGAGGAGAAGTTCTTTCAAGTTGCAAAAAGTCTTTCTTACTCAAATATGAGTTGGAGGTACCCGGCCCATCGTCTACCATATAGTAAGTTAGTAGGTGCTCGGTAAATGTGGTAGAATTAAGTGGAATTTGTTGAGAGAGGGAGACAGTTTTAACCAGCGGGTTGAGTACCTGATATGTTATTCCCCTTCCAACCAGATTTTAATTTTAAGATAAGAGAAAAAGGAGATAATAGCACAACAAGGACTCTAATAGTGGACTTCTGGGTCTCGGTAGAAGGTTTTCTTATTGGTGGAGAAAAGGTGGTAAGAGCCTTCCCTTTGCTTCCCAAATTGCCCCAGGGGCACTGCAGCTCCGCCAGTCAGCTTGGCCAGCTGCGCTGGTTGTCATTGCTCTCAGTCAACTCAGCAGCCGGTGAGTGCCGCGTGCTGAGCTGACCCCAGTTCAACCTCACCGCAGCCGGCGGAGGGAGGGACTGTTATCCATCAGGACTTTAGGGTTCAGAGAGGCCCCTGGGTGATACCAACAGCCAGGAGGTGGGCCTGGGCCCCGAACCCCCTCTCCACCCGCCCTCAGATCCTGAGCCCATCACCCCACACCGGCCCCCACAGACTCTGGGACTGAAGTCACAGCAAGTAGCCCCGTCTTCTGACCTTGCAGAGCTCCCTCCCAGTGATCCCTTTGGACAAACACCTGCTCAGTCTGGTCCCAAGGCTTATGCCAAATCATGTCCTTGTTCTGTAGGTACAGACAAGGGATGGAAAAATCCACAGATTCCACTTTGAAAAGAACTTCAATGTGGGGGCAAGGGAGGGGGGAAGAGGGGAAAAGTATAAGAAATGATTCAGAAATAGCTGAACTTTGAAAAACAGCAGAAAAATCTTTCAGGCGCTGCAGAGAAGTGCATTTTTAAATGAAGCTGTGCCAAGGGACTGAAAAATTGCTTATGAGCTGAGGACATGGGCCCAGGGAGCAGGTGAACTGACAGGGCAGACAGAAGAACTGCTGGGAGGGCAGTTTGCTCAGAGGCAGCAAAGGAAACTCAGAGCACATTCTTAATCATTGAATTCCAGGAGATCACCAAGTTCTACAGCCACCAAATAAAATGACCACTAAAAATGATAGATGCCAAATACAGCAGCCACTAACTACTATGGCAACTGCATACCCCAGGCACTAAATGGTACAGACACTAAATACTTATAGATAGTAAATATTATAGGCACTAAATACTACGGATACTAAGTACAGGCACTAAATACTATAGATACTGAATACTTACAGGCACTAAATATTACAGATACTAAATACTAGAGAAACTAATGTTGCAGTGACTGAACCCTACCCTCGGGCAGAAAATTCTAGTATTATGACTCCAATAACTATTGGCCTAAGGAACACCAATAATGTTCAAAGGGTAATAGTCTTGGGGCCCCTAAATTCACCCACTGGCCCCATGTCTGGGTAGCCGAGGTAGAATGGCAACGCCGTGGCCTGAGGGCGGGTTGGACCTAAAGGGAGAAAGGTGTTCATTCACTTCCAGGTGAGGCCAGAAGCCTCCCTCTCCTCTGGGCCAGGGCAGGCCTCGAAATGCTCTCTGTGAGCCCGAGTCCTCCCTCCAGGCCCAGAAGCCAACTCACTCTGCTCCAGCCCCAGGGCTGGAACTGGGCCAAGAGAGGACCTGCCCCTAGCACACAGCCATAGCCTCGCCCCCAGTATAGCTTGGGGGGTCTGTCCCTTTAACACACAAAACCATCTATACTGTTATTCATTGATATGAGAGTGGGGACCAGGAAACTATAATATTGCTCACATTTTTTTGTTTTGTTTTGTTTTGTTTTGTTTTGTTTTGGTCAAGGTAGATATTTGTGGCCAAGAAGTGTTTGGTTGTTTCGCGTTTGTTTTTTCCCCCCCTAAAGATTGTATTTATTTTATTTTTAGACAGAGGGGAAGGGAGGGAGAAAGAGAGGGGGAGAAACAGCAATATGTGGTTGTGAGAGGCTCCCTACTGGGGACCTGGCCCGCAACCCAGGCACGTGCCCTGACTGGGGAATCCAGCGGCGACCCTTTGTTTCTCAGGATGACACTCAATCTACTGAGCTATACCAGCCACGGCAAGTGTTTGGTTTTTAACTGTGCTTGGGGGTTTGAAAAAGAGGGTATGGGTCTTATTTTGTTTAGATTTTATCAGTTGGCCTTTCTCCCGGGCAGGCAGGGAGCCCTGTCGCCAGTGGTTTTCCCCGGCAGCTCACCTTGGCTATCCTGAGATAGTCCAGGAGGCAGAAGACACAGGACCTTAATCTGGTGGTCACAGGAACCCACCAGGAGCAAGGCCTGCTTGCAGAGGGGGCTCGTGTTGGGGCCTCCCAGGTTGATCAGCATCTCCCACGTCCCAACCTCCAACAGGAAGACGGGACCACATTGGGCCCCCTCCCTGTTTCCCCAGGTGCTTTCACAGAGGGGGACCTAACGGGACCCAGCACACGCCTGGAGCTGTATGAGGAGAACGGGAGCAGAGGGGAGGTGGCGCAGAGGAATCCAAGGCCCCATTCTCAGGGAGGACCCTTTCCAACATTCCCCCGCTATTTTTCTTGCCCACTACTCCTGAGATGGGTCAGACCTGGGGGACCCTATAGGACCCCCAGGTACCGCAGTCCCAGGCAGCTGTCTGACCCAGCAGCAGCTCAGTTCTCCCATTGGAGGGTATTTCACACTGAGAAGGGGCATGTGGCCACTGTCCCAGCTGCGTGTCCCCAGGAAGAGGCCACCCACATGATCGTGGCCAGAGGCACCCTCTGGGCAGCGAAGACTCCTCTGGGCAGCGAAGAGATTTCAGCACTGTCTGAACCCTCAGGATTTGCTCTCTTTAAGTCTTTTACTCATTGTAGAAAATACGACGAGTGTAGAAAAATATTAAAGAGTTGAAAAACAATTATCGATGGTTCATTACCCAGAGGCAACCTAGTGACACCGAGCACATTGTCCCCAGTCTTCTTCTTTACACAGCTGAGATAATACTGCGCTTCTGCTGTTATGTAGTACTCGTTTCCCTTAACAGTAGGCAATACAGTTTTCCTATAAATGCGATTTCAAAGGCTGTATGTGATGGTTAATTTAATATGTCGACTTGACTGGCCACGGGTGCCCAGCTTGAACATTATTTCTGGGTGTGTCCAGATGAGATTAACATTTGAATCAGTGGGCTCAGTAAACTACCCTCCCCAGTGTGCGTGGGCATCATCCAATCCGCTGAGAGCCTGAATTGAACAAAAGGCCGAAGAAGGAATTTGCCGCTTTTTCCTGCCTCGCGGCATGAGCTGGGACGTCTCATCTCATCTTCTGCCCTCGGACTGGGGTTTACACCTTTGGGTCCCTGATGCCCAGGCCTTTGGGCTACCCTCCCTGGGTCTCCTGCTCACGGAAGGCAGACGATGGGACTCCCAGCCCCCATAACTGCATGAGCGACTTCTTCATAAGAACCAACTGATCAACTGCTTGATAAACAGATTAATAATCTCCTCAGGAGAACCCTGACTAATACAAAAGCTTTATCATATATCGACTCATTCATTTATTCTAAATAATGTATTGACTGCCTGTGGCATAGTACTAAGGGCTCAGACTCTGCCGCACACTCTGGGCCCCAATCTGACTCTGCTGCTTACCAGCTGAGAGGCCTTGGGTAGTTGACTTAACCTCTCTATGCTTCCATTTTCTCATCTGCAAACCAAACATAGGAGATAATGATGTAACTTATCCTAGTGTGCGGATGCAAAGAATGAGTCCATGTGAAAGGATTTAGAACTCTTTGACCCAGAGTAAGCACTTAGAAAGCGTTATCTGTTATGATGATGATGAGGATGAATTTTCTTTTTGTCTTTTGAAATTTATTATGATTACTATTTTTAAAGTAGCACTCCACTGGAGGTTCAGAAAGGATTTAGGTAATACCTATTCTCCCGGAGGTCACTGGCTAGTTGAGGAAGTAAATAACACGTAACACATAATTATACGCAATAAGTGGAATGATAGCACTGAACCCTCAGGAAGAGCGCCCAGTCCAGGGTGTATGGTGAGTGCTGGGGATTACAAGGAGAAACCCTTCCACAAAGAGGTGATTTCTGAGCTGAGAATCAGCTGGGAGGGAAGGAGGTGTGGTAGGCATTCTGGAGAGGAGACATAGAAGAGAGAAATAGCATGTGAATGGCAAAACTGCAAGAGTTCTCCATTGCTGAGATCTGAGGTTTAGTTAAAAGTACAAGAAGACTTGGTCAAGTAAACGTGAGCCCAGTTAGGAAGAATCCTTAGAACAATAGGCTGAAGTTGGGTTTTTGTCCTACTGCTCACGGGGAGTTATAATGGGGATTTAAGCAAGGGAGAGGATGACACACATGTTGGGGAGATGACCTCAGTCACAGATGCAGTTTGAGATGAGCAATCTGAAAACCATGGTATCTGATAGGTTAAGAAAGGGACAGGGCTCAGGTGGGTAGTTCTGCTCTACACAGCTTCACCTTGGGTCATCCACTTGGCTGCATTCAACCATTGGCTGTGCTGCACGGTCCATGGTT
The DNA here is from genome assembly GCA_004026545.1 of Mormoops blainvillei. Taxonomy (NCBI): domain Eukaryota; kingdom Metazoa; phylum Chordata; class Mammalia; order Chiroptera; family Mormoopidae; genus Mormoops; species Mormoops blainvillei. The sequence goes on along the minus strand of PVJD01007067.1, from coordinate 74,157 downwards.
TCATTCCCATGTATGGCACCTTGGTGCTCTTCCACATGGCCTCCCTCTCTCTCTGTAGCTCGCTTGGGCTTCCTGACAGCATGGTGGTCTTAGGATAGCTGGATTTCTTCATGGTGGCTAACTTCTAATAAAGAGTGTTCTAAGAGTCAAAGGCAGATCTTCTGAGTCTCGACCTCAGAAATTGCACAAGTGTCACTTCTACCACATTCTATTGACTAAAAGAAGTAATTGAGCCATCTTATATTTAAGGAAGGAAAAACATATCCCACCTCTCAATGGAAGGAGTAGAAAGAATTTGCAACCATCTTCAGTCCACTGCAGCAGATATAGAGAATGCTGTCATGTGCCACTGCATTAGTCTGGGTTCTCCAGAGAAATAGAACCAATAGGAGACATAGACATAGACATAGACATTGACATAGACATTGACATTGACATAGACATAGACATAGACATAGTCATAGACGTAAACATAGACACCTATCTCTCATTTTCTATAATGAATTGGCTCATGCAATTATGAAGACTGAGAAGTCCAAGCTCCGCAGTAAGCAAACTGGAGGTCCTGGAGAGCCACTGGTATAGCTCCAGTCTGAGTCTGAGTCCAAACGCAGGAGAAAACCGATGCCCCAACTTAAACACAGCCAGGAAGAGAAAGAAAGTATTACTCAGCTGTTTATTCTATTCTTTCAACAGATTAGATGAGGCTCACCTGCACTGGGGGGAGGGCAAGGAATCTGCTTTACTCTGTCTACAGAGTCAAATGTTAATCTCATCTAAAAACACCCTCACGGACCCACCCAGAGTAACCACTTAACCAAATATCTAGACACTGGTGGCTAAATCAAGCAGACAGATGAAATGAAGCCTCATGGCCATCCGACTCCCACTTCCGAATGGAGGCATTTATTTCCCTGCTGAGAATGTTGGCTGCTTACAGCTGGGTCTCTCTCCAGGAAATTTTCTCTCCCCAGTTTACACCCTCCTCCAAGGACAGCCCTCATCCAATGGCTGGTGGATACGGAAGACACCAGAGCCCAGCCCCGTTATCTCTGAAGGGCCATCCCAGCTTTAGATCTCCCCATGGGATCAACTGATGATTCTGTTGTCTTTGCCTTATGATGGGGTTACATCCCGATAAACCCATTTTAAGTTGAAAACAACGCAAGCTGAAAACTCATTTAATACACCTAACCTACTAAACATCACAGCTTAGCCTAGCCTATCTTAAACATGCTCAGAACACTTACATTAGCCTACAGGTGGGCAAAATCATTTAACACAAAGCCTATTTTTAAGGCTCAGCATCCTGAGAGGGTATCACATTGCATACCGTAGCCTAGGAAAAATCAAACTTTGAAATTCGAAGTACGGTTTCTACTGAATGTGTTTTGCTTTTGGACCATGTTAAAACTGAAAAACCGTAAGTTGAGTCACTGTTAGTAGGGGACAGTCTATACATCACAGTTCAACTTCTCCTGTCCAATCCTCTTCCCTCACTCCCTTGCAGATGCTGCTGTCAAAGTTCTCCGCAACAACCAGGCATACGCCTCTGTCTCTGAGTGTGTCCATGAGCCTGCCCTTGTCAGAGAAGGGCCAGGCCAAGCTCTGGCTGGGGCGCGTACAGGTTTAGATATACTCTGGAACATAGTCAGAGCCTTCTGCAGGGAGCGGGGTTTATGAGGCTGAAGTGTGAGGGAGAGGTCGAGGCCTGCGATGGGGTGGGTGGAATGAGAAGATCAGGAGACGGGTGAAAACGAAGTAAACACTGATCGCACGAATTTGCTCTCGTTAATAAATCAGGTTGTCTCCAGTTTTCATTGTTATGAATGAAAAACATTGCAATATATCTTGACACCTAAATTCTTTGGTCCACAATGCTGATCACTTTCTTTACGACATATTTTGAGCAATGAAACCATGAATTAAAGAATATAAGCATTTCTGAGGCTGCCAGAACTTCTCAAGACCCCTATTCACACTTCATTTATTTATTTTATTTATTTTTAATCCTCACTGGAGTATTTTCTTCCTTTCTTCCTTCCTTTCTTTCTTCCTTCCTTCCTTTCTTTCTTTCCTTCTTTCCTTCCTTCTTTGTTTATTTTGAGAGAGAGAGAGAGGGAGAGAGAGAAATATCAATGCGAGAGACAAACCTCTATCACTTGCCTCCTGTACATGCCCTAACCCGGGGTCGAACCTGCAAACTAGGTATGTGCCCTGACTGGCTTATGAGACGACTCTCCAACCAACAGAACCACCAGGCCAGGACCATACTGCACTTAAACAGTGGTCTCCTTCAGCCAAACTCCTAAATTTATAAGAGACATGACTTAGGGAAGGTCATTGATTCAGCTGGAGAGTTAATTATTCATTTGAATTGGTTTTTGCAGAAGGCTCTTGAGAGCCTAGAAGAATAAATTGAAAAGCTATTACAACTAACAGGTGAATTTAATAAAGTGGCTATATGCAAAATTCAATAGCTTCCTCATCAACTAGCGATAACCGATTAGGAAATATAATGAGGGTGGGTGGGGTGAGGGAGCAGAGAGCATAGTCACAATAGCAACAACAATAGCAAAAATACCTAGGTTTGGTTTTACCGACAAATGTGGCAAATGGGAAAACTCTATCTTAAAAACATGTTAACTTCTCTGAAACACATGGAATAATTAATTACCTGTATTTTGCTGTGTATAATGCGTACCCACATTTTTGGCACAAACTTTCAGGGGAAAAAATCTCTCTTTTTAATTTTTTAATTCAATTCTTTATTTATAGTTAGATACCTTTTTTTGTATTATAAAGGAATTTTAGCATTTCTTTTTGAACATATTATGGTCCAAGAGATTTTCTGTAACAAGTAATTACAAAATGCAACAACAGATACAAGGTGTTTCAGGTACTACCCATATATGACGTGCACCATTATTTTTCCCCTAATATTTGGGCAAAAAGTGTCCATTATACACGGCAAAATACAGCAGATGGAAAGGCATGGCACATTCCTAAACGAGAAGGCTGAATATGCTAACTTGTAGATTTAACCCAGTCCAATTAAAAGTCCAAGGAGATTTGTTGCTTTGTTGCTGTTAAGCATGCCAATTATTCTGAAATTTAGCAGAAGAACTGCATAGACAAGAATAGCTGGGGAAAATACTTGAAAATGAATAAGAAGGAATCTCACCCTACCAGATATTGCACATACAATAAGCTAAAATAATGAAAATAGTGTAGCCCTGGTATGAGTTTGGCAGACACGTCTGTGGGTCATACTTGCAAGTGGAAGTCACTGTGCAGGAACGAAATGTCCAAAGAAGGAGACCTCGCAGTCCTGTCAGAAGAGGCTGCGTGATTTAGTAAATGGTATAGAGACAATTTGTTAACCATTTGGGGAGCGGGGGAGATGCTTTCTCTCTCACCACACACCCAAATAAATAGAATCCGGATGATAAAAGGGTTAAATGCTTTTATGAGTTGAATTTTGCCCTTTGAGGGAAGAGATGTACTGATGTCCTAACCACCTGCATCTCAGAAGGTGACCTCATTTGGAAATAGGAATGTTGTAGATATAACTAATTAAGATAAGGTCATACTAGAGTAGGGTAGGCCCCTAACCCTCTGTGACTGGCATTTTTATAAGAAGACAGATGGGAGCTCTATGCTACCACAAACCTAGTACTTTCTGGGGTATGAGAAGGTTGAAGAGACAAGAAAAGGATCCTTCCTCCCCTGCAAATTTCAGGTGAAACACGGTCCAGCTATTACCAGGCTTCTGGCCTCCAGAACTGTGAGACCATAAATTTCTCCGTTGCTCAGAAGCACCCAGTTTGTGGTATTGTTTTAAAGCAGCCCAAGGAAACTAATACGAATGTATAACTTAGAACTATTTTAAAAATTCAGGCCTGGCTGGCGTGGCAGTGGGTTGAACGCCGGTGAATGAGCCAAAAGGTCACCTGTTTGATTCCTGGTCAGGGCACATGCCTGGGTCACAGGCTGATGTCTCTCTCCCTTGCGCCCCTCCTTCCCCTCTCTCTAATAAATAAATAAAATCTTTTTAAAATAAATATTCAAAGAAAATATAGGTGAATGTATATATATGCTTTCAAATATATATATATATATTTTAGTGAGGACTTTATAAGCACAAAAGCAATGGAAAAAATCCAAAGGGAAAAATCAATACTTTATATTTTTTTATATTATTCTTTTAAAAAGTTTAAACTTACATTTAAAAAATAGCTTTACCAAAACTCAAAAGTAAACAGCAAACTGGGAGATATAATTGTTACAAAATGACAAGTCACCATTATTTTTAATATATAAGGAGAATTCCTTATATATTAGAACTGGCCCTAATAGAAAATTGGGTGCAGATCAGGAACAGACAATTCACAGAATGTATGTGTCTATAAACATAAAAAAAAGTTTAACTTCATTAGTAATTAAATTCTCATAAATTAAAAGATAATTTTCACCTTTCAAATTAACAATATTTCATGTGATAGTGCTTAATATCAATAAGGGTGCAGTAAAAATTATTTCCCTTCCATGTCAAAATATAAATGTCTACATTCTTTAGAATGCAATCTGGTGCTAGGTATACTCTATATATGTCTAAAGAGACATTTAAAAACCCATACCTTTGACAGAGTAATTCTCCTCCTAAAAATCTAACTTAAGGGAACAATTGGAATACAGGCAAACATTTATCTAGAAAGATGTTCATCACTGCATTATTTATAACAATGACAAATTAGAAACAACCTCCATGTCTAACAATACAAAAATTGTTGCACAACCACATAAATGTTAAATTATGCAACCATTAAAGGTAGTGATTTCAGTCTGTTTAAAGGCATGGAAAATATTCACAAAAAAATGTAAAACTGAAAAACTCACTATTACAGGTGTGCTATAAGCCAAATTTTATAAAATACATACCTGCAGGGAAAGAAAAGGATTAAAATCAGCCCAAATATTTATCTTTTCTTCTAGACAGTGTGATTTATGGGTGGTTTTAAATTTTTTGTATTGTGGTAAAATATATATAACATAAAATACACTATTTTTAAGTGTATAATTCATGGACATTAAGTGCTGGGTTAGCCAAAAAGTTAGTTTGTTTTTTTCTGTAAGATGGCTGTAGTAGTGCTTAGTTGTCTTTAACTTCATTTGAAACTATTTTGTTTGATTGTATTGTGACAGCTGTCATATCAGTGTACATTTTTTAAAAAACATCAAAACTGGTGAATTTTGTGTAGCCATTTAATATTGAAGATGGAAGAAAATACATGACATTTTTAGCATAGTAGGCTTTATTCTTTCAAGAAAGGTAAAAACACAACTGAAACACAAAACAATATTTGTGTACTGTATGGAGAATGTGCTGTGGCTCATTGAATGTGTCAAAAGTGGTTTGCGAAGTTTCAGGCTGGAGATTTCTTGTTGGGCAATGCTACACAGTCGAGTAGACCAGTTGAAGTTGATATCGCTCAAATAGAGACATTAATTGAGAACAATCAACCTTATACCATGTGGAAGATAGCCAATATACTCAAAATATCCAAATCAATAAAGTTACTGGTGAAAATGAAAAATGTGTCCTTTATTCTACAGAAAAAGTTAAACAGACTTTTTGGCCGACCCAATACATTCACAATGTTGCAGAACCATCACTATTATCCATTTCCAGAAATTTTCCAACATCCCAAACTGAAACTCTGTACCCATTAAAGAGTAACTCCCCATTCCTCCTCCCTCCAGCCTCTGGTGAGCTCTAATCTGTTTGTGTCTCTATGCATTTGCCTATTCTAGGCCCCTTATATAAGTGGAATCCACAGTATTTTTCTTTGGTGGCTAATTTCACTTAGTGCAATGAACTGAATGTTTATGTTACCCCCCACCACCACCGGATTCATTTGTTGGAATCCTAACCCCCAAAATGGTGGTATTCGTAGGTGGGGTCTTCAAGAGGTGATCAGGTCATGAGGGTGGAGCCCTCATGAATGGGGTTAGTGCCCTTGTAAAAGAGCCCTAGGGGATCCCTTGCCCATTCAGCCATGTGAGGTGACAGTGAAATGATGGCCATCCATGAGGAAGCTGGTCCTCGCCAGACACAGAATCTGCCGTAGCCATGATCTTGGACTTTCCAGCCTCCAGAACTATTAGAAATAAATTTCTATTTTTTACAAGCTACCCAATCAACGTTATCCTGTTATAGCAGCTTGAATGGACTGAGATATTTAGCACAGTGTTTTCAAGATCTATCCGGTAGCCCTGGCCTAGTAATTCAGTTGGTGACAGCATCACCCTGATATGCCAAGTTTGTGGGTTCAATCCCCACTGAGGGCACATACAAGAAACAACCAACAGATGCATAAATAAGTGGAACCAAAAGCCTCTCTCTCCCTCCCCCCATCCAAAATCAATACATAAAATGTTTTTAAGAAAAGACCCATCATGTTGTAGCATGCACCCTGTTGCTTCTTGCCCTCCAGAACTTAAAATCTCTTAGGAGGAGACTTGGCCTTTCTCTCACTTTCCCTCTTTTGTCCCCCACCCAGCTGGAACAATTCAAATAGTTCACTGCCTCCTTGGGAAAGGACACCAGTCCCCTGTTGAGCCTAAATTGTCTACATCTCACGAGGTGCCCCAAACCCAGTGGCCACGAGTAGGTCCCTGAGAGACTCAGAGGTCCTGCTCTGGCCAAGGTGTGCCGCTCCGCCCCTAGGAACATTTATACTTCCTAGAAGCATAGGGAGCCCCACCTTCAGCCCACTCTCCACCCACTGAGGCAGGTGGGCCTTGGAAATCACTCTCGTTATATTCATTTAAGTGCCTCCTGCTCTCTACCAAAAAGCCCTGGGGCCTGGACAGAAATATAACCCACCGCGCTCATCCTCCAGCGGCTTGTACCCCAGAAGGGAGGACAAAAACAGAAACAGAATTTCAGTGGCCCCTGAGGGATCCGAAGGAGCTCTGGGTGTGTAACAGGGCGGGATCTGGCTAATTGCTGGGGAGAGGGAGGGAACCCTGAGGCAGCCTAAGAGCCTGCCTTCCCCAGAGACCCCGCGGGTTGGGAAACACGGGAGGCAGCCGGGGATTGAAGCCGCAGCAGGCACCGGCGGGTGACCGATTTCCCTCCCCTGGAGAGAAGCCGCAGTGGCGCAGGTGACTGGCACTGCACTGCGCGGTCCTGCTCGGCTGGGCGCATGGACCGACAGCTGGAGATACAGGGCGCAGGTGCTGGGCCAGCAGGCAGCAGAAGAAAGCGCAACGCACAGAGAACAGGATGCCTGCGTGCACAGACTCCAAAAGATGCCCGAAGCGCGACTGTACCTGTGAACCGGCTGAGCTGCCTCAGTTTCCTAGAGGACGGTATTTTTAATTGAAACAAGGAACTCCGGGCCCAGCCTAGCACTGGTCTGGCCTGGCAAAGGGTGGCAGTGGCAGGATAATTTTTCTTTGCATGTTTTAAAGGGAAAGGGCTCTCAGGCAGAAGCCTGCCACTCTTCCAAAATTATTTAGCTTATGAATAAAAGACTCCTTTCCTTTTTCACCAAACCTCTGCCTCCAGAGTTTGCCTGTGTTCAGTGGCAGGCCGCAGAACCCCACTTTGTTCAGTAACAGGTGTGCACAGAGAGCACTTGCTCAGTTTATTAGCCCAAGTCCCCGGCACAGTGTGTGTTCCAAATTTGGTGAAAATGCGTGGGGTGCTTGGGCAGGCAGTGAGTTTCCTGTCCCAGAAGGTCTGCAAGCAGAGGGAAAGGGACCTCTTGCCTTTCTACACAGCTTTCCCTCCTGTTGTCCTCATCTGGGCCCCTGGGTGCGGGGATGGGGATGGCACACGCATTTTACTTAATGAGGTGATCTTCAGCACACACCTGACACACTCAGCAATTGTTAGCTGCTTCAGGAACTGTTGTGCGAGTTCAGAGCACCCGTCCTCCTGGGGAGAGTAAGAGAGAAGAGGCAAAGGGCTCTCCCCCTTGGCCAGCTGCGCCCACACACAGCTGGCTTCGGGGCAGGAGCGCCCAGCTGGCAGCTGTCCCCACAGGCAAGGAAGCGAGAGTATGTGATTTCCTGAGCAGTCACTTCAATCCTGATGTCCCTTTAATAGTCCTTGTCAAATTGCCATGTCTCTCCCCTGAGGTTTTCATAACTATGGAAAATAAATAGCCATTATCTGACCTCCAGGGGAATGAGGATGTCTGCAAATTCCAGGAAAGGCAGTTATAAAACCAAGTAGAGCCAGTGCACCCTCTGGGTATTGGCAACCCCAACACAAAGCCAAGGTATGGAGCTCTGCCTGCTGCCAAGGAAATCACAAAATAAATGTATTCACAGCTCAAACTCTCTTTTCACCTACTGTTATTATGTATATGGGTACAAGTGGTCTGTGGTAGCACAGGAGAGGCAGAGAGAGGGTGAAAAACACACTGTAAAAATATGTGATGAATAGATGATGATAGAAGATGATTTGACTTTGGGTGGTGGGCACACAATGCAGTATACGGGTCTGTGTCTCATCGGAGCTGACACTTGAAACCTATATAATCTTGTTAACCAATGTCACCCAAATAAATTTAATTTAAAAAAATTAATTCATTGACTTTTTAAAAATGTGATGACTGGTTTCTTTCTTCCAGGGCTTGAGGGGAAAGGAACCGGTCAAGCAAAGGAATTCACGTTTAAGTTAATAATTCATTATAAAAACCTGGCATTATTGATTACACGAAGGAAGTTTTCAAAGGTTTCACTGCCATCCAAAGAGCGTGTGAGAAGAAAAATGTCCTTCCTTTTCTTACCATGTGATGTGAAAAAGAGAAACCATTTTTAACCCTGCAAACATGTGGTGTCGCTGGCAAAACGTGTTTTCAAATACCAGACACGTAGTTCCTTAAATAGGCCCCCGACACAGAGCTCTGGGCCCGCTCGGAGCCCTGGAGCCCCGCTCTGGTCTTCGCTCAGGCAGCCAAGAACCCTTAGGAGGGTGACATCCTGTCTCCATCAGCCTTGAGGCTGGGATAGATACGATTGCCAGAACCACTGCCAAGGTCACCTGAGAGAAGAGATACAAAAGGGTTTGAAATGAGCCCTGCTCAGCCAGTCTTTACTGGAAACGCGCCGTGCTGAAACCCAGCCCCCGTTTGGGAGGCGGCAAGATCAGAACTCCACAAAACTCGACTGAGCTCCGGGCACAGCCAGGCCGCCTTTCCTCCAGAGAGCTGCATCCACTTCTTAAACAGCCAGCCGGCCCGACCCTGCCCGGGAAGGATCAGGAAGAAGGGCAGAAGAAGGTTCCCTTTGTTCTCCCTCTGCCACCTGGAGAAAAATTTAAAGCCAGGAGGGAGGTGGAGGGAGGTGGAGGGGCCCATGATTCCTGACCCACTCACCCTCTGGGGCTCTCCCAAGGGATAGAGAGGACCTAGGTCCCAGGACTGCTTCAGGGTCCTAGGACAGCTTCAGAAAGGCCCCAGGTCCTAAGCTGAGGTTGACTGGCAGCCCCCAGCCCTGCCTTTGCCCGACTTGATCTAGAGCCTGTGGCTGTGTCCCTGCCCCCTCTCAACAGCCACAGGCTGTTCTGTGCCACATCATCAGTGAGCTGGTGACAAGCAGGGCAAAGGAGGCCCATGCTCCTTCAGGAAAATTTCTCTGTACCAATGGGGAAACTGAGGCCCTTGTGAAGAAAAGCCATGGGGCAGCAGAGATCAGATGAGAACATAGCGCTGACCTGGGAGTTAGAAGGCCTGGGCCCGTCCCGTGCTCCTTCCCTGTGTGGGCCTCAGTTTTCCCTGTCTCTGAAATGGATATTAGAGTCATCAATCCGCTTAACATGCGCGGAGGGTCGGCTGTCTGACTTGGAGAGATTGCTTTTGGACTATAGGCGGACACGGCTGGCTAGGAAGGGGCCCAAGCGTTCTGCCCCTAAGCTGTACATTTTATTTGTGGCATTAGCCGCCTCTGAAGCGACACCAGCCTGCTTTGTTCCCCGGGCCCCTGCTGTGGCGCGGGTGGTGTTGAGGGCTGGCCAGCTCCACACTCTGGTAACTGATGGTCACGGTGCTACTGGAGGAGGGGTGTTTGTTGGGGTGCGTTTCAAAATCAATCATCTGTATTCTGACACCAGCCTCAATTCTGCAACCAATTTCGATGTGTGGGTTTTTGCCCCCACACTAAGGAAATCTCCCATACCAGCTGGATGCCCTACAATTCAACTACATTCTAACACCATCTACCGGGAGATGGGATCAGGTCCCAGAGGTTAAGGGTTCAGTTCTACAAGACTATCCCCATCTCAGCTCAAATGCTAATTGAAAATCCAGGTTTGTCGCCTGTGCTTCTGACTGATGGGCTCTAGATTGTAGGTTCCACCAACCCGCTCCTAGTGTTCGATTAATTTGCTAGAGCAGCTCACAGAACTCAGAGAAACATTTACTTACTATATTATGGTTTGTTATGAAAGGATATAACTCAGAAACCAGATGGAAGGGATGTATAGGGCAAGGTGTGGGGAAAAGTTAGGGGCTTCCATGACCTCTCCAGGTGCACCATTCTCCCCTAATCTCTTCTTGTTTGCCAACCTGGAAGTGCTCAGAATCCAGTCCTTCAGGGGTTTTATGGAGGTTTCATTACATAGACCTGATTGGTTAACTCATCAGCCGTTAGTGACTTGTTCGACCTCCAGCCCTTCCCTCCTGCTGTCAAGAGAGTGGGACTGAAAGTTCCAGTTCTCTAATCACATGGTTGGTTCTCCTGGCAAACACCAAATATACTGTGTGTTGCTCGTTATAAGTCATATCATATTATCTATTAGGAGGGGGTACACGAGTCCCATCTGCTCATTGCGAATAGCATAGTAACAATGTTCTGGACCTCACCCCCCTCTGAGGTGCTACCTTCACCAACGGGGGCTGGAATACAAAGATACCATCTTTCCTGCTGTGGCATCCAAAGGGAAAACCTCATCAAAAGCACGATGTTTGAGTATCTTTTGGTGGAGAAGTGCAAGCAGAAAATGCAGTGTCAAGCTTGGGAAAGAGGAAAAGGAAGGAAAAATGGAGAGAGGTTGAGAGTGAGAAGGGGGTGCTTAAGAGCCAGTTTCTTGCAAGAAGGCTTTTTGCACATACAGCCTTCAGTGTGCAGCCCTGTGCATAAGTGCTCAGTCTCTCTGGAGTCCCTCAGGCAGCAGAACTGGGCAGGAATGGGATGGGTTCCAGCCACAAGAAGGTTTAAGCAATGTCGGAGGAAAGTTGCTGGTAAACTGAGGCCCAGGCAGTGCAGAGAAGATGAAAAGGAAAGAGAGGAACCGAACTTTATTAATCACCTCCTATAAAGAACGAAGCTAAGTAAGAAAAAAAAGAAAGTGAAAATATAAAATGACAGGCTGGGGAGAGATCACTGCAGCAGATGACTGTCTAGTATCTTCCTCCTCATCATCATCCTCAGTAACCAATTCCTAAGGACAGCCATGTGCCAGGCCTGGGGCTGGCATTACAGGGCATGAGCTCCTTTTTTGTTTTGTTTATTTTTAGAGAGAGGGGAAGGGAGGGAGAGAGAGAAACATCAATGCGTGGTTGCCTCTCGCACGCCCCCTACTGGGGACCTGGCCCGCAACCCAGGCATGTGCCCTGACTGGGAATCAAACCCATGACCCTTTGGTTTGCAGGCCGGCACTCACTCCACTGAGCTATACCAGCCAGGGCAGGGCATGATTTCTTGCCATCAGGGGGCTCACAGTCTACTTGGGGAGACAAGACCAACTAAAGAAATGACAAGTAAGCCACAGTATCTGTCAAGTGAGTGGATGCCAACCGGTGTGTCAGGGACTGAGAAAGGGATCACATTGCCCTGGGATGGTTGGGGTCCCCAGGGAGAAATTGGCCTTGAGCCTGAACTTGAATTCTGGATGGCACTTGAGTGGAGACAGACATATCAGTATGCACAGTACTAAAAGAACACAGGTGGTGTGTTCAAGGGACCATGACCAGCAGTTTATTTTTCTTTTTCTATCACTTTGTATTTCAGGGCTCTTTCACATACATCACCTGAGTAAATGACTCTGTTGCCCTTCACAAGCCCAGCTCAGCCCTGGGACAGATGGCCTTCAGGGAGTTCAATGGAATTAAATGATGTCCTACTATGTGTAAATCATTGCTAAGTATTGTAAGGTGTGACGAAAAGTTTAAAATATAGTCCCTACCCTCAAAGGACAGAGAGGACTTTTCTTCTGTCGAACGGCCAGTGAAGGAGATTCCAGGTGACTCTATGGCGGTGAAGTCCCATGTCTGATAAAAGGCAGCAAACTCTGGGCAGCAGGGACCAGTCCAAAGAAAACTGGGATTACCCTCTATCAGGATGCTCCACTTGGGGACGGTCCAAAGGTGCCAGTGACTCTGCAGTTTTCTTCTCAGAATCGGTTACCAGGTTCAGTCAGTCTTGTGCCTTTCACATTCTTCCCAGCATATTCCTCCCCAAGCACAGGGGCTTGTCTGCAGCCAAATACCAGTTCAGGATCAGAAGCCAAAGTAATTACAGATGTCCCTATAACTTACCCATGGCTAGGCCACCGAATAACACTCTGCGATTAATTCTGCAAAGGAAGAGGACAGGAATGAAAGAAGCAAAATAAGGCAACGTATGTGGCTAACTTCGCAATTGGTCGACCTTGGGCAAAAGGCAGTCTGTACTTGGCCTGAAAAAACAAAGCAACCTAATCCTGGCGCTTAAAGTGCCAGTTAGGGCTGAGCGGGAGAACGCAGGAGTGGAGCATCACCTGAGACAAACAAATGCAAACTTATCTCGGGCATCTTCAAAGTCCGATGATGTGGCTACTGCCACGAGCAGTCTACAGACATGTTAAGAACTTTGCACGTTGCGTGGGCAGAGTTGCTACTTACGTGACAATTGGCAGGTGCCCGTCAGTCGCTTCACAAAAAGTGAGTCGCAGGCATGCTAAGCACTGAACCGGCTATTTGAGTCAGCCAGAGGGTCTGAGATTTGGGTGGTCAGCACTCATTGTAGCATATTTGACCCCCCACTTCCTCAGAGGACTGAAGGCCAAACAGTGAGAAGGGGGTTGCCCGGGCCTTGAGGTTCTGGGCTCTGAATTTTTCATTGGAAAACCTCTTTTCAAGGCAAAAAAAATACCAAAGGATGTTTGGAAGTGTTTTTGAAGAATGAATTCATATGCCCTAACTCTGTAACAGAGGAAGCTGCGAATCGCATTTGAAGACAGTTGAAGAATAAACCTGGCTGCAGCCCGGGTATAGAGGGAGGGACCGTACATCCTGGATGAGAGCAGGGAGCAGTTCTTCAAAATTACGAAGTAACCAAAAAACAAAAATAAAAACCCCTGTAACAGAGAGGTCCGGCCACATGGCTGGGCAGAAGGGAGGGACACCCAAGAGGGGTCAGAAAGTGCCAAAGGCAGAGGATTGAAATTGCAACAGAAACCACATGACAGGCTTCCATACCCCTGGGGAAGGGTAAACAACTAACGTGGCTCCTGACACAGCAGAAGGAAGTTTGCATGTCATATGCAAGAGCTGAAAAGGTCACAACACACGTGTACCATAAAGGTGAACAAGGTGATGTCTGTCCCCGGGCAGAGACACTATGTCCCCGTGCGCAGCTAGAAACCCTCCTACCTGCTTCCAGGTCATGGTGGCAGGAGGAGGGTCAGAGACACTGTGCAGGTTGATGTGTGTGATGGATGCCAGCCTTGGTCGGGAATTTGGGCACTTCCTCCTCATGTGGGATTTTGGGCTGGAAGATTTAAAACCAAGGGCGCTCGGAAACTCATCTCCTTTGTTGCGGTCCCCTTACTTGCAGGGTCAGGAGCGAGCTCATGGAGGCCGAGTCCTGTGCATGAGGCATTGCCAACAGCAGGCCTACAGAACGCTGCAGCCCAGAGACTCACAGCAGGGGTCCTGGACTGCTCCCACTCTCTTGCTCTAAGAGCAGCACACAGACGTGTGCTCCAGGAACATTCACTGGTCCCGGGGGCACAAGTAGCCTTGGACACTGAGGCCCCAGAGGAGCCCCTTGCACGACTGGCTGCAGTGATCTGGCAGTGTACCCTGGCTCCAGGAGAGGAGAAAGCTGAGGCGAGGTAATGGAGATACCGGCCCCACAAATTCACGCTCCAGAGAGGGAGAGAGCCTGGAGCTGGAAGGACAAGAGACCTGTTCATGTAACAGACTTGGGCCCCAAGAAGACAGATAAGAATGGAGCGGGGTGTATGGACACTGATTCTGGCCCTGGGGGTGGCTGGTTTCTTTCTGTGTATTGCGGAAAACAATGGCTTGGAGCTGGGGAGCCTCCACTCCCCCAAATTGGGCAACCTTTTAAATAAAGACCTTTTTCCTTCCTCGCCAATATTGTGTTAATGCTTGTGTACAGTGGCAGGCAGCCAAATTCCAGTTTGGTAACACCCCCCCAGCAAAGGAACAGCAAGCACACAACCTTAAGATTCTTTATTTAGAGGAAATATGTCTGAGCCAGACTGCTGTGTAACCAAACAGAAGAATATTACTGAAACTTGGTAAGTTTTTATTGATGGCCTTCAGTCTTGGATGTTGACAAAAAGGTGGTTGTTTTTTAACCAAGCAGTCTCTGTCTCCACCTTCATGTTTAATCTATGAAACATCAGGCTCTAAAGTGAATAAATGAGCACAACTCTCATTACTTTATTGCTCCCCAGGCAAGGGTAAGTAGAGCTGTCCAGATAACCCAAAGTAAGGTGTGCCAAAGGCGACCACACAAGGAACCGAGCTGTGGAGAAAGTGGGTATTTTGTCATATTACTTTTTAAAAAGAACATTCCAAGCAGTTGAATGTTTCAAACATCCTGGGTTGCTAAAGCTGACAGAAGAAGTATCTAAATCTAAGAAAATCTGGCAAAGCTATCTGAATGAACACTAATTTTCATCTATCCTAAATATTAAGATATATTTTCGAAAGTTAATGTATAGATATTTGTATACTGGAAAAAAAAAGTGTCTGTTGAGCAGTCAGAGTTGGCCATGCGAAAACAGAGCAGCTGACAGGCAGGTTGTGAATATTCCATGTATATCCTTAATTATCTGACTCCCTCCACAGTGTACACTTGGGAAAGATGTCGTATTGCCAAGTTATTGCCAGAACATTTTAAACTCCCCAAGTCACACTGTCTCGGGGTAACTGGAGATAAAGCCCCTGTCCTTTAGTTCTCTCCAAAAGGCTTAAATATTTTCAATGGTCTCTGCTTTATCCATCTTTAAGCCAATTAAGGGTATCTTTACAGCATTCATTGGTTTCCCAAGATACTGCAATGAAAGAGCCATATCCCTGGGTCAGCAATAGTTCTGAAGAAAGAATCATTTATTATAGCCCTACACTGGACTAGGGAATCAAGAACTCTGGGCTATATTTAACTCTTTCTCTGACCTACTGAGTACTGTTTCTTCCTTTGCCCCCTTTATTTTTTTCATTCAAAAAATATTTACTCAATGCCTACTATGTGCCAGGCTTGATTCTAGAGACTGTGTCTCCAGGACTGAATGAGGTCCTCTCACAATATACATTCAGGCCAGGGGAAACAAATTTTTCTTCACGTAAAGATGAGTGCTAGAAAAAAATAATAAACAGAGTAATAAAACTCAGCGCTGGCAGGATAGGGGGAGGGGAAGAAAAGTCCTACTTTAGTTGCAGAGGGAAGCTCCCAGAGGCAGTGACAGCTTAGTGGAGATCTGAGTGGTAAGCAAAAAATCTCCAGGCCAAGAAAACAAACACCAAGGCTTGGGGCAGTAAAGAGTCAAATGAACTGAAGGCAGCCTGGTGTGGCCAAAAATGAATGAAAGGGAGAGAGTGGATACAGATTGGGCAGAAGAGGGGACAGGGACTACAGAACCCAGGGCACTGCATGGTTTGAGGAAAAATGGAAATTTCAGTCACAGTGAGATGAGAACAAATGAATGGATAAAGATAATGTGGTGTGTATATGTTTAATATTCACCCATAAAAACCAAAGAAATCTTAATATTTGCAGCAACACAGGTGGGCCCTGAGGGCATTACGCTAAGTCAAATAAGCTCAGAGAAAGACAAACACAGTATTATTTCACTTATATGTGGAATCTTAAAAAATAAATAAAAATAAAAATAAAAAACACGAAAACAAACCCCAAGCTCATAAGTATCGAAAACAGATTGGTGGTTGGGGTGCGGGGAGGCATGAAATGCATCAAAAGGTACAAACTTCCAGTTATAAAGTAAGTCATAGGGATGTAATGTACAGCATGGTGACTATAGTTAATAATAATGTATGAAAATCTGAAAGTTGCTAAGAGAATAGATCCTAAGAGTACTCATCACACACGTTCTTTACGTATGGTGACAAATGTTAACTAGACTTATTGTGATGACCATTTTGTAATATATATAAATGCTGAATCATTACGTTGTATGCCTAAAACCCATATAATGTTCTATGTCCATTATACCTCAAAAAAAAAAAAAAAAGCTAGATGAGAAACCACTGGAGGGTTTTAAGCAGGAGCTACGCAATCTCAACCATGGCACAGACTTAGTGAGGACCCAGTATACGGAGGATTCTACACAGAGGATGATCAGGCTTTCTCGTGAAAGGGGCCTCGGGGACAGGGCTAAGACATGAGGCATATCGGGTCATCTTGGGACCAAACAGTAATGAGCTGACTAATCTTTAGCACCTCTTTTGGCCCAGTCCCCTGGTACTGGAATCTCCTGGACAATAATGACACACTTACCACATACACACTTAGGCAGTTCCAGAGATAGGACTCATGCCCTACCTGCGTTCAAGTTCTTCCTTATACTAAGCCCGAATCTGACAGCTTCAGCCTTTTAGTCATCTGCCCCTTAACACTGCCCCTTCTGGGCCCTACCACCAGCTATTACACCGCAGGGATTCTCTTTTCAGGCAGGTTAGTAGCAGCTGCTCACCTGACGGTTAACTTTTTATTATGGAAAACTTCAAATGTTCACAAAAGCAGGGAGAACAGTAGAGAAAATCTTTATTTACCCATGACCACCAACAACAAACTCACGACCAATTTAGCTTCCATCTGAAATTTTGATTTCCTTGATCAACTTCGTCATAACCTTTGTCCTACAGGCGTGGTCTGGCCAGCTCAGAGAACTAGCTGCTCACTCGAGACATCCCATGTCCACTAATACAGCCTATATTACATTGTAATATAATGTAGCCATAGTGTTTCTTTACAATGCAGAATCAATTGCCTCAAACTCTCCCACCAGAGGAAATTTATGTTTGTCCCTTGTGATTTTCATCTTATCAAATGTGGTCCGTCCCTCCAGGCTATCATGACCCTTTCAGACCTTAAGTCTCTTAATGTTCACCATCCCTCCTGGCTTCTGTGACACTGTAAATTCTGAAAAGTAATGAAAGTCATCTCTACCTTCTCTGAGCTTAGTAAGAGAAAGAACATGAACGTGCATAAGAAACAGAGTTTAGAGCTGGGGAGGAACACGCGAAACCTTCGGTTAAACTCCGCATTCCACCGATGAGTAAACGAAGACCCAGACGGTCTGTGTCTGGTTCAGGGCCATCCATTAGGTGAAGGCAGGTCAGGCTACAGCCTAGGCCTCGGGCTCCGTCAGCCGCCCCCTTCCTCTCTAAGTCGTCACGGGGGGGCCCTCAGTGATAGAAAACGCAGGTTATCGCCAGCCAGGCTACTGTCCGTGGACCACTGCAAACTGATTTCTTGTCAATTATCAACAATAACCCGCTCATTTGGCAAATAATTATGACATATCGCTCGGACAGGCCCCACTGCCCTCAATTACTTTCCAAGTTTCTCCCACCCTCAGAGATTAGGTTGGAAATCATTTTTCTCTGCTCTTTCTCAATCAATTCCTGTAGTAGGACTCTGTAACTGAATTAGAGTTAGGGATGTCAAAAATGTTCACAAATGACAGAAGATTCACATATATTATAAATGAGAGTCTGTTATTCAAAAAGCCACAAAATATCTTATTTAGAGAAAACACTTAAAATATACATCTTAAAAATTCAGTACTCAATAATGCATGTTACAATAATTCCATTTGAGAAACAGAGAATTAAAATGGGTAGTAATTATAGACACAACTTCACATGATCTGGATAATGTGCAAGAAGTATCACGACGTTCTTCTGATATTTCTCTTTATGGTTAACTAACCACAAAGCCCAGATGTGCGCAGCCCGGGAAGCCCCCCAACAAACTGGCAGTGCACTCAGGGGTCTCCTTTCCCTCAGTACAGACACTGGGTGGGAAGGAGCCGGGGAGCTTTACCAAGAAGCACACAATCCAGCTTCCTATCCAGTCTGTTGACATCATTAACTGTCAAACCACTTGCTCCTCTTTGCAAGAGGCACTCCTGTAGAAGGTCCCAATAATTTCTGCTTATACTGTTCCACCAACTGGTTGAAGCGAATTTCTGTCTTATTTCCCTTAGCTTTTTTCTTAGGTACCTACAAATGAAAGGTAAGGAAACAAAAGATAGTCAGTTTCAAGCAGTAAATATCCCCTTACCTTAAGGTTACCCAAGAGAGAAAACAAGTAGGTACAGGGATCTTGTCCACCACAGGAAGGGGACTTCCAGAGAGTGACCCTTGGAGAGAAAAACCATTACAGAATCATCCTCCACTGTAAGAAACCAGACCAGAAATGCCTAAGAGAAAGGCCCCCTAAAACACTGCCCGTGGTGCCAGAGGTCACTCCCAAACCTGACCCGACTCACAAGTGAGTCGGCCAGAGCTGGGGTGTTTTCACTTGCCCTTCTCCTCCCGGTAAGAACACTGCTTACAGGATTTCAGAGACAGCTTTATAAGACAGCATGAACAGGTCCAATATTTCACACACAGATTTTTTGAAAATGATGGGAAACGAATGCTTTTTGTGCCCTTAAAAGCAAGGAACTAGGGAGGAAGAAAGGAAGCCTTATCTCAAATGTTCGAGAACTTAGGACTTCTTTCTCCTAAAAGGAACGAGGGCTCCTTTGAAAAAATGGCTAATGCCAGGACCAGGGAAGAAATATGCAAGATGAGCTGGGACATCTGGTTGTACTAGAAAGCAAGGACACTAAGACAGGGTCATCTCACAAGGACTCGGGAGTCAACCTGACAGTGTTTTCTGCTGGCCTAACATGGTGTAATGATTGCATGTGATGGAAACACATCAAGTATATAAAAACCCAGGGATTCGTAATACTATAAAATCCTACTGGTCAGCATAGGAGGTTGATAGGACACCAACTCATTCTTCTGGAAACTGATAAAAAGAAAAAAAAATCAAACATTTATCCTGCCTTTCCTTTACAAATGGTATTTCATGGTCACTGAAAAGTCGAAAAGATTCTTTTTTTCTAGAATTCTACTAAAAAATGCAAAAGGTTGATAAAATTAGAAAATCACCATTTGGCAACCCATACTGAGATAACGGACCTAGGCAGCAGTCCTCAATGGTGCTAAAACCATTAGGCGAGAGGCTGATGGAGGACTTTACAAATGAAGGGGTTAGGCAGACGGTCCCTAAAGCTACTGATGAATTTGAGCATCACCAAAAACAGTACAACCAGACATTAGATGCCTAATGATATGATGCAGCAGAAAGCACACAGCATTATCTATGAATTACTTTTGCCAAGAAAACTGAAGAATCCAATCAAGCCTCTAAATCTAGGTACCAGTGTATAGACCATACGTGGCATTACAGGAACAAGTTAAATGACAGCACAGGGAAGCAAAGCAGCCCAACGCGAAATGTAATACATTCTAAAAGACAAACGACCTGTTTTCTCCAACAAATTAACAGTGTGGGAAAAAAGAAGCTGATGAGGAAGACTGGATATTATAGGGGAAAAAATTTAAGAGATATAAAAACCAAATTAATATGTGGACTTTGTTTGAATCCTGATTCATATGAACCAACTATAAAATGTGTTTTTGAGGTAACGGGGGGCATTTTAATGTGG
The DNA here is from genome assembly GCA_004026545.1 of Mormoops blainvillei. NCBI lineage: Eukaryota > Metazoa > Chordata > Mammalia > Chiroptera > Mormoopidae > Mormoops > Mormoops blainvillei. The sequence continues at coordinate 54,158 of PVJD01007067.1, read as the reverse complement.
GCTGCATATTAGACGACCTTAAGACTTCTTACTGATTTCATTAGATGTGAAATGGTTTTGTGTGTGTGTGTGCGTGCATGTGTGTGCGTGCGTGCATGTGTGTGTGTGCGCGAGTAAGGCCTGACCAGTTGGAGATGCATTCTGAGGTATTTTTCTGAGAAATACACATTTCCCCATGAGGCGAACTGTACAAGTGAAATAGAGTTTACTTCGTTATACTGGGGTAGGGGACAGGTAAAACAGGATAATTATTGAAGCACAGTAACTGGTATGTGAGGGACTTATTTTCCTGTTCTCCTCACTTTTAGGACTGTGTACATCTGTACCTTCTAAAAAGCTGTAGTCCTACATGCGGCTGCAACCCAGAGGCCCTTCCTTTTTGCCACAGCTCATCAAGGTACAAAAGCAACAGCTGGCCCCAGCCCAGCCTGTCATACCAAAGCCTCGTGCCCCACAGACTCACCTGCTTGGAAGATAATTTCTGCTTCTCTTGCTTCCACTGGTTTATCTGGGGCTTTGGCTTTTTGGGAGGGAGAGGCTTCACTTTGCCTTTGTCCCGCAACCTGAAACAATACGGTCAAGTGTCATCCCAGTTCTCCCTCTAATCGGTGCTCCCGAGGTCCTCCCAGCCAGGAAGATGAAAGGCCTTTTCTTACACTAGCCTCTTCTAAGCCCATGATAAATCATTCTAAAAAGGGATACTGCAACAGAACCCAAGACTCAACATTTGTACATCTGGTTTCTGTTTCGCTTTAAAACCTCAAGAGAATCTCAAAAAACCTTAATTTCATTTAACAAATATTTTTTTAAAGATCGACTTTTGTTCATAGCACTAAACTGTTGCCCCAAACAGAAACAGCAGGGGAACCTCAAGTAGGTGAGTCTCAGGTGACAGAAGACCATCCAGACCGACCATCCGGACCGGACGAGGCTCTTCAGAAGAGGAGGAAATGGCCTGAATGTCTGCCCTGGGAAGCTCCTCAGAGCACCTCCACCCCAGTCCTGTTCTGGCCTCAGTGTGCTTGTGCTTTAACCCTTAAAATGTAGGACTGGCACAGCACTAAGTGTCCTGGTCATCCCAACAAAAGCCACAAAGAGGAAAAGAGCTAAGCAAAAACAAACCCTCTCAGAAGCCACCCACTCTTCCATGCTGCCATCCTGCCTCTCACCTAATTTTTGGGCCTCGGTGTGAGGGCAGCGCCAGGACCTTTCTTCTCTTCTTTCCATCAGGCAACTCCACGTGCTCCACTTCGGCCTTGGTCTGGAATCCCGTCCATGACGTGGAGCCCACCTTCCCCTCCCCCTTCCCCTTTGGGGGGGCCTCGCTTTGCCCCTGTGAGCGGTTTGGAGGTGCTTTCTGTTGCTGGTCTTTTCTGAGCTGCCGTTGCTCCCGCTGGGGTTCACCAGCTGTGGGCTTGGATTTCATTTTTTGCTGCATAAACAAGAGACCACCATCTGGTTTCTGGATGAGGTTTACATGACAGGAACACTCAGCTCAAGAAGAGCTTTACATGAGCTTGGTGAAAAAGCTCACCCCAAAAGACAGAGACTGCAGGAAACTGAGCACAAGCGCTCACAGGCCCTGATACAGTAACAAATGGTTACAGGGTGGGAGGATACAAGATAACCCGTTCCACATGCAGAAATCGGGGGGAAGTACACGCATGTACAAGATGTGAAAGCCAGCAAGAAAAAAAAAGGCTAGTAGCACGGAACAGTAACTAAAGCTTTGACAAATGTATAATGGGAACACCAGGAGAACGTGGAAAGGAACAGAAGAAATATTTGAAGTCATAAGGGCTGAGAATTTTCCAAAATTAATAACAGATATTAAGCCATAGATCCAGGGAGCTTAACAAATAACAAACAAGATAAATACCAAAAAATCTACATCTAGACATATTATATCAAATTGCAGAAAATCAAAGATAAAGAGAAACTCTTGAAAGCCAGAGTTGGGGGGATCCCTTACCTACAGAGAAACGAAGATAATATTACATTAGATTTCTCTTCAGGAAGCATGTCAACAAGAAAAGAATGGCGTGAAATATTTAAAGTTTGGTGGTGGTAGGGGGGAGTTGGAAGGGGAATCACCAACCTAGAATTCTATAGCCAGTGTAATTATCCCTCAAAAGTGAAAGAAAAATAAAGATTTTTCTCAAACAAAATTTTAAAAAATCTGTCACCACTAGACATGCCTTGTGAAAAATGCTAAATGAATCTCCTCAGAGAAAAATAATGATCTAGGTTAGAAATTCAAATTTACATAAAGAAGGCACTAGAGCAAGAATAAACACATAAAGGATGATACATATTTATGTTGCACTTAAGTGGAAAAGGAAAAAGAAGATTCGTATGAAGTGAATGTTGTCATGTGTCCTTTTCACCTGAAAATTGAGATAGGCATATTGATACAGAAAGACCCAGTACCTGCCTATCACGTGCCAATCTCCACTTCTCAGTGGGAAGGTACAGGTGTCTGCCTTTCAGGACTCACAGACTAAGGGAGATGAGAGACATGCACACGAATAAAGCAAAGTTAAAAACCAAAGGAGAGTTTAAGGAAGTTCACGAAGGAAAAATAATGAGATCTTCTCTCTTCTGACAGAGGTGGAAAGACGCTCCCTGAGGAAGGACATTTGATATGGATATAGAATCTGAATCGGGGGCAGGGGCACTTTTACACAGGAAGAGTAGTATGTACATAAGTGTTAGCAACAAATAACATCATCTGAATCGTTGTTTTGTTTTGTTTTTTTAAGTCAGTAGCTTCAGAATCAATGAACCTGAAGCAATGACTTAAGGCAGTAAATAAACCTAGGAAAACAAAGTTGCCTTCGACAAGAGCAAGATCCCACGATTTCCAACCCAGGACATTGCATTAACCACTGAACCTGCGCCTCCGTTGGTCATGCTCACAATACCCACCACAAAGACCACAAATGTTTGGTACATCCACAAGCTAAGGTGTGACAGCGATATCAGCTCTAAGAGCTTTGGTATCAAGAATAGTCTGGTTCTGTATGCCCTGGGGGCAGATGGGTAAGAGAATGAGCATAACCGTGTGCTGACCATGCACACACGAGACAACTTACATGCATTAACTCACTTAATCCTCATCAATCACGTGAGATGGACACTATGAATCTCATGTTACAAACTAGAAAATGAAGCTGAGAAAAGCAGTAACTTGCCGAGGAGCTCAGAAAGCAGCAGGGGCCGAGTTTGAACACAAGTATCCCTGTTCCCAAAGTCCCTGCTCTTTCCTCTGTACCACACTAGATTAAAAACAGTACTGAAACTCTGAAGCATCACATTTCTGGAGCCATCTAAGAAGAAAAACGAATTGCGAAAGAGACAGCTAAAATCTACAAGTAACGTAAAACTTTAATCTTGGCTATCTATTAACTTTGACAAGTGCTGTCACCAAACACTGTAAAAGAACTGCCGCTTGGGAACGACATCAGTCTGTCTCTCCTTCCTCCACCTTTCCCTTCTGTGGGGCTGTCACAGACAGGCCAGGAGGGGAGAAGGTGGCCTGGAGATCTAGGGAACGGAAAGCAAAGGGTAACAATGAACCTACTGAGGTAGAGACCTACTTCAAGGGAGCAGAACCACAAACTGAACAAAACAGAAGTTTACACATGGTCTTTAAAAATCATTTTAACTGAAAGGTACACTTAAAAACAGTTAAGCTTTCTGTTATGAGTTATGAGCCACAATTTAAAAAAATGAAACAGAAACAACGTCTCAGTTCTGTACCTGGCTGCGCTGGATCCTCAGTTCCTTTATTTTCAGCTTCCTTCGATCTTCCAAAGAGAACTCCACTATCGGTCTCTGCATCAGGAGGAGGCAGAATGACATTCATTAGAGGCCTTAATCTTGGAGAGCAATGAGCTGAGCTGCCCCCACCACGGCCCTCCTTTTTGCAAGGCAGAGGTGGTTGCTCACTTACTCTCCTTAGAGGTAAGGGGCCAGCCGTGCGAGCAGCCTACCCAGTTTAGAGCTCCTGCCAATCATTTTATTACCGGAGTCGCTGTTCATTGCCTCTGTCGACTTGGTACTCTCCCATCACTCAAATGTCAGACAGGGCACCAAGCACACAGGAGAGGAACAGTTTTCTGCAAGTGGCCCTCAGGGGAACAGCTCTCCCCTCAGGATGAGGCTCACCTTCTGAGGCCCAAAGATTGCCGGGTTGTTGTTGATGTGGCGTAGGGCCGTCAGGGCATGCTCGTGCTCCTGGAACTCTGCAAAGGCGTAGCCCAGGGACTGACCCTTCTTCATCTTCCCATGAGCTCCTCTGAGGTCTCGCATCACCTTACACTATGAGTAGAAGAAAAAAAAAGTCAGTAATTACCAGATGAGGAGCCTTTACAGATTCAGTAAGAAATCAGGTTTTGGATCAGATTCTTCATGCTTTCTAAGACTTTAACACCAACCTACAAATAAGTATGCATATAAAACAAGCTTGACAAGGAAAAATTATAACAGCTAACTACTGACAGTACATATAAGTTAAGAGGCCCATGGCACCTGAAGTTGTACATTAAATTATCACTGAGGATAAAGTGTAGTCCCTACATCTCATCATTGTCGAAACCACTCAGAAAGGAAATTGCTGAAGAAGGGAAGGAAGAAGGCCTGATGGCTTTAGATAAGAAAGACATTTCCAGCATGAGGAAGAGCCTGCCCAACATGCGGTCTCAGAAATACAGAAAGAAGCTTCAGCTGTCTATGCTCGGCAGCCAGATTCTCTGCCGTGACCGTTCCCTAAACCCTTAGGCTGAATATAACAGGTATCCTGGGGCAGTGAGGTACAGTAAGGAATTCTGGGAAAACTGAGCGTTCACATGCTATTACTCCTAGAAGCTGCAGTTGTCATTCAATGGTGAGGTCTCGGTATTAGAACACTTGGATGCTGCATTTGGCATACATCCCGTATCTACTCGGTACCTAGAACTGTGCCATCTACTACAGGGAAATCAAGAAAAGCATAAAATGCCCCCGTCCTCAAGAAGTGTACCATCTTGCTGAAACACTACACTTACTTACACCTATGAAAGAATTACAGAGAAAATTCAATATAATGCAAATATTGTAAAACACATAAATTTCTCCAAATGATGACAGGTTTTAAATGTGCAGACACTTATTAAGTTTTAGGGATGTTGACATGAGGAATAACACAAGTGACCCCTATACCAGTAACACTTTGAACAGTTTTATCAAGAATGGTGTCAGATATGTGCTGATATGTTCACATTGTCTCAGGTAACTCCCCAAACATCAATACCATATATTTTGGTAAGGCTTTCAGAGATTAGGAAAAGTTTATAATGATGAAACAGAGCAAAGCAAATTCGTAATACCGGCTATGTTACTTTTCCAGTAAATACTAATCAACAGATCACTATGTGCCAGGTAATATGCCAAGGACTGGGAACAATGAGATGACACTTGCCCTCAAAGAGCTCAGTCTGGTTGGAGAAATAGCTGACAATGACAGGACAGTGTAACAGGAAGCGCTATGACCTAAGGACGCAGAGGGCACCATGGGGGAAACGGAGAGGTTCCTGTTCTCAGTGTCTAACCAAGTCTGGTGTGGGTCCAGCGTTTGTCTAACACAGCTGTTGCAGACCTGTGTCGCTCTCTGTGCTCACCACAGGGCACTGAAAACGCTTACCACAGGCTAAGAGCGAAAACAGTAATAAAATGCTCTTCTAAACAGCACAGTACACAGATTATTTTCTCTGCAAGAAAATTAACGTTACAGCACCTGGTACAATGCTGAGCACACAGCAGGCATTCGATAAGTGCTTGCTAAAATACTTCACTGGGGCAGAGACATCCTCACATTCTCCTGCAATTTGGTCAGATGTGAAAATCAGTTCTTAGAAGAGGAAAAAAAAAATGGGCATGAAAACTGCCAAACTCAGCCCTGTCTGCTGGCAATGTGTCCAGAAGAATATCTGCCAGTCTGCTGGCACCACAGGCTGAAAATCAGTGCTCGATCTGACCCAGGACGAGTACCAAAGTTCCGGGCAGGCGGGGCCAACTCTCACCTCCTTGATGCGTACCCCCTTCTCCCCTCTCGTGGCATTCAGCAGCAGCTTTCTGAGCTGTTTGTCATCCACAGCCTTGGGGAGGTTATGCAGGCAGAGCCTGGTACAGGAGACGAAGATATTCTGGTCCTTCAGTTTCTGATGTTTCAGTAGCTCAAACTGAAAGAACAACAAATTGTTACCAACCCAATCCACCCTTTAAAAATGCAGGCACATAGTTCTCCAAAAGGAAAGAACCGTGACTCCGTCCAATAACTACACACATAAAAGAAGGAGGGAAACTGCCCATCCTGCAGCCTTCTGAGGCCCAGCAGAAGGAAGGAAGGGCTCAGGAGGCAAGGTGGTGGGTAGCTGATAGAATCGTGGGTGGAATCAGACTGAATCCAGCTCTAACTGGAGAAGTTTCATGAAATTTTTTAAGCACAGTTTTTTTCACCTACTAAGTGGAACTACAGATCAAAATCTAACTTCTCTACAGTGATGCGTGGCCAACATGTGGAAAAATACATAAAATCCCGACCTCAAAACTTGGTCCAGAGTAAATAATAAATAATACTGTAGTTAATATTTATGCCCAGTCCTGATCTACCCACCAACTCAAACTACCTAGTCCTTCCAAAAGGAAACGCAATGTATTTAAAGAACACTTGAGAGAACGGTCTTGTCTCTACTCTGCCACCTTGAGGCAAAGGAATGCCATGACCACGGAAATGAAGTTGGCTGCACAAAACACTGATCCCAGGGCAGCTGTCCCTCAACTCAAAAGAATGACGACATTCTTATCCTGATTTGGTTTTAAAGTTAGATTAGTAGAAAAAAATTTAAATTAATCACCAAGCCTTCTCATCCCTGCTGCTCCTTGTCTGGCAAAGGTACTAACAAATCACAAAATAAATAGATACTCTGGAAATGAAGAAGAAAGGGATATTTGAAGAGGCCTAAGTTCAACAGTCTGATATTCCTTCCAGGAAAAGCTGTGCCTGCTGTGACTTATAATGCATATAATCCAGTGAGCTTTTTGCTAGGAAAATTCACTCTAAGAGACAAGGAAACGTGTAACTATTGCATTACGATCAGAAAAGGGCATACAATGCCCCCCAGATGCCATCATTTCCAGATGCTCACCACCAAAACAGGCTGAGAACACCAGACAGTAAACTGTACAGAGAGAAGACACGCTGCCTCTTACTGTCGGTATATTCTCATCTCTGGCCATCATCTTCGGCACTTTCAGGTTTCACAGCCAACTCTGTTAATGGCTATGCATCTTTACCATTCCAGGTTGGCTTAACTTTTTGAAAGTGAGCGATATGGGCAAAAGGAAAAGTTACTGGGAACTAACATTACCAAGCAGTAGAGGAATTTATTGGCATCAGTTAGTTGTGGAAACTCCCATAATATGGAGCTTTCCAAAAATGATTTTATAATCTGGAGACATCCTCCTCCTCCCCAAACCGGACATGTTAACTATCCCAAGGCTCACATCTACCTTCTTCCCTGCTTGTTCCAGCCTGCTCTGCGCCTTCCTTCTTATGTTATCCTGCATCTGTACTGACACCTAATTACACTGAGTACGTAGCCCTGGCCTTTGTCTGCTGCACACTACTCAGCAAACATTTACTGCTGAGCATTGGGAAAACAAAGAATAAGATCATATAATGGCATATAATGCTGACAGAACGTTACATGCTCGTATGATGCTGGGTTACTTCCTGCTTCACCTGTGTGCCTCTTTTTTCACTAACAGTGTTAAGTATGGCTTGCCACCGATACTCAGCTCTTTCATTAGCACCTCCGACATTCAATGATTATCATTTATTGACTTATAAGAAATCATGCAAACCCTGGAGGCCTAACCTACTCACCCGTTCTCTTTTGGCCATATCAGCAGCGCTCACACCCTCTGCAGCCTTCGTCCCAGCACGAATCACTGCAGAAAGAGGGAAAAAGGCCAAGGCATCAGCAAGGGAATTTTCACTGAGCAACAAGAGGAATGTGATTTGAATGATGCAAGCTCCCTGTACAGGGCCCAGAGGACTATGCTGGCCGGGACACAGAGGCATTTGGGGAGGACCAGAAATAGGCTACAGGGCTAAGTTCTCAGTTCAGAGCTGCTCTCAAGAGCTAACACTCTGAACATTTTGTGATTTTTGCTCCTCTTCTCCTTCCCTCCCCTCAAAGAAGCTCCATCTACATGCCCAACATCAGATGGAAAAGTCTAGAGAAAGTTCTGAAAATAAGTACATGTTAGGCATTTAGATCGCAAAGATGCTCCACCTATAACCTGCCCTTGGAATTTCGCTGCTTCTCACGTACTTGGGGGCCATTGCTAAGTGGTGAAATAAACCAGCCCAGGAGACAGCCACATCACCGCACAGAGGCCTGGTGCCAAAGGCTGTGACCCAACGTCACTAGTAAAGGCTGTGCAGCTGTGCAGCAAGTGGGCTGACAAATGCTGTACGGGCTAGAGGGAGGGATTCTCTACTTTTTTTTTTTTTAATTAAAGCTAATTTCTGACTATCTTTTTGGCATTAAGGGAAAAGCACTCAGTGTACATTTTAAATCCATGAATATCCAAAAGAGTAATTTTAGTCCTAATTTTCACTCCTTCAGAAAACCTCTTATTAAAAATGATGACAAGAAGCAAAGGTAATTTGAGGTTTTCCTCCCTCTTAGCCCTGCAAATCTTCTGATGAAGAGGTCTAAAGGCAAGCAGGCAGAAGACAATAAGACTGGTTCATTTACAAATCGGGTAAAGGTTTCCTACAAGAAAGCGACGTCTGCTAAAGTGGCATAATAATTTAACACTGCTAAAGAGGGCATTTGGGGTTTTAACGTGAAACATGCCCCCAAACATAACATTGCTGGATCACTGTCACGGCACAAGGCCAGCTGCTCAGAGGTCTAGTTTACGTCTCCCTTCCACTACTCACGGCCTTCTCGGGCCAGGTAGAGGTTCCGGGTTCCGGTCGGCTTCTTCACCTTCTTTGTCCGGAGCTTTGCAGCCTCATCGCGGGTCACTGCCAAGTCAACCTTGAGCTGCCGGCCATCTAGTTTCAGTCCACCAGCCTGTTAACAGATAGCAACCTTCTCTCTTAAAACAAGTAAGTAAAAACTAGGCCCCTGACAAGGAACACCCAGGAAGGGGAAACAGCAGACCCCATTAAGCTATGGAACCCGACCCCAAGATGTTCTGGCCCAGCTAACAGTATTTACTATAGCCGTGCAAAAGGCCACGTTTGTACTTAGGGCAGTCAGCAGTAAATAGTTTATTTTATGGGTGATGATTAGGTCCAAAGTAAGCCCAAACTGAGGAAAATGATCTGTAAACAGGCAAATTTTTAGTAATCTAAAGAAAGCTAATGAAATGGTAACATTAACTCTACTCAAGAAAACGCAAGAGACGATGGCAATACAGGATAACTATCTGAAAACAATTTCTTTTTGGTTGTAGAACACACAGAAAAATTCTGCGTCATCCACACACCTTCTCTCAAACACGTAACTACACTTCACAGATGGCCAACCCCTTCTTATTCCAGTCTGTCATGTCATCAGCCTAGGACAGAGGCTGACACGCAGACAGTGATCAATAAGTATCAAGTACATCCTTCTACCTGTTCTCACCTATAAAAAAGGGATAATAATTGTACTAACCTTATATAACCCTATAGGGATGATGAGAGGATTAAGTAAGGGAATGCCTGTGCCTATCTAATGACAGTACCTACGACACACTAAATGTTTAAAGGACGTTAACGTTAGTATTATTACTTTACTATTTATGACATAAACATCAGATGTTGCCCCTAGGAACCACTAATGCCTAAGTTACAGGGTAAAGGAAGTGTCTTTCTTACCTCAGTCTCTGGAGAAGCAGCTGCAAGGCATTTCTGAGCTGCTTCTTGGGTCATGAACTGAGCAAATGCACAGCCTGCACAGAGAGACAAAATTAAGTGAGATGCTAAATCCCCATGGCCCACCAGGAAGCCAAAGACAACACACGATGGCAGCAGGCTGACAGAAGCGGAAGGGGTGGTAGCATCCTTTTGTTAAATATCGAGAGACAGGTATTGTGTCGGGTGCCGAAGAGTCGAAGACAAATAAAACAGCACACCTGCTCACAAGTGAAATTTTATTACTTCTTTCATCTTTCCCAGTGCTCCCAGAACTTTAGTCTTATCATCTCTCTCCTTAATAACAAATATACACAAGAAATGTTAGAGAAATTGTAGCCAAACATTTTATTCAGCTTCACTTACTGCATGCCTATTAGAGGATTTAGAAAATAAGGCAACATCGCTTAACCCTGAAATTACGGATCTCACTGTCATCATTGTTACTTGGGAGGCATCAGACAAGGGGACACCTGCCTCTTAAGAGTAAAAGGTCCAGGTCTCTATCAAATGAATATAGCAGCAAACCAGAAACCCGTGAACTCAGCTCTTAACTCTTGCACCAGAACTTCCACAGGTACATCTTTCATTGGTTAGATACAGGGTCAATCAGCCCATCCTAGTTTCTGCTACTGAGAAAAAGCAGCTTTTATAAGCAAAGAAAAAGAAAAGTTCACCTTTTGGTAAACTCCAAAAAAAAAGGAAATATAAGTTTCATAATATTTTGTTAGTATTCCCTCATTTATGAAAACATTACATTCCCTAGAGCTACTGGGGCACTGCTCTTTTGTCCCCTATAAGAATGAATGGCAGCCCTGGCCAGTGTGGCTCAGTTCGTTGGGCACTGTCCTGCAAACCTAAAGGTGACAGGTTTGATTCCCAGTCAAGGAACATGCCTAAGTTGAGGGTTCAGTTCCCAGGTGGGGCACATACAAAAAGCAACTAATTGATGTTTCTCTCCCTCTCTTTCTCCCTCCCTTCCCCTCTCTCTAAACCCCCTGACCCTTCTTCTCTTTCTAAAAGCAATTAAAAAATGTCCTCTAGTGAGGGTTAAAAAAAAAAAAGAATGAATGGCAGCAGACTAACTGAAGGAATGCATGGGCAGGCCAACCCAAGGGTCACCATCTAGTGAGGTCTTTCCCTGCCACCCCTGGGCAGTCCGCGTGCCCCACCCTGCCAGTCCTTCACTCCCACCTCTATTACAGCACTTGTCAGATGGCATAAAGACTGGATGCCTCAGGAATAAGGGCCATGTTTCCTGGCTGTTTCTATATCCCCAGTACCTACCATAATGCCTGGTATTAATAAATACTCAATATGAAGAAATAAATAATAAATAAATATGGAAGGAAAATGTTTCTAATAGGCAGATTAGCCTATTTGTCTAATATGAAAAAAAAACAGGTACTTCTCTCTAAATGGGTAAGAATTTTATCTTTGGAATTTCTGGAATCAGTACTGGGTTCAGTCTTAACACTTCCCCAAAAGTCTGCAAATAATGTTTAGCTCTTCCAGGCAGTGAAATGGCATGCTGACAGGGATAAACTGGAAGAGGAGCCCAAGGCCGTGAGAGTGAATAGGCAGAAAAAGTGCCCAAAAAATTTAGTACGAGCTAGGGAAAGGTATGCATTAAGAAATATGAAAACTATGCTTATTAAGATCATTAACTCTCAGCTACAATTAACAGACCAAAAATAGAGACTGAAGCAAGTCAACTGTAGACTACATTCTGAAAATACCAATCAATACACCATGCACTCAAAAAGGGACAAAAGATATCACAGTAAAGCAATATCCTACCATACCTGGAACATTCTATGCAATTCTAGTTGCCCATTTTTAGAAAAACATACTGGAAATGGAGAAGATCCAAGAAGAATAATTGAATATCAGCACTAAAGGCACCTTAAGTAATTACTCTAGTTAAACCCACTAATTTTACAGATAAGAAACTGAAGTCCACAGTGGTGAAACGATTTGCCAAAAATCACCCAGCTGGTCTATGGCTTAGCTGGGATTAGATCCCTAATCTCCAGGAAGCAGTTCCATTTTCCTTCCATCATATGGTCTTTCTTAGCTAAGTAAAACCAGAAATGCTCAGGTCTCATCAGTTCGGAAAATAAGAAGATTTAGAATGTAGGTTATTAATCCACGGATAAGCTCCACGGAGCCCACAAATCCTCAGAAGTGGCATTTTCTGAGGAGAGGGCTCATAACTTTTGGTAGATCACAAAGGAGTCAAAAATCAAAATGAATTAAGAATTCACTGCTTTAGGAGAACAGTGGCAACTGATGAAATCAAAGATTATGAATGGGTTGAAAAATGCTTACCTAACAACAACATACTGAAATAAGGAGTGGTCAACCCTGGAAGCTCAAAAGAAATAGCTTTAGGGGGAAAAAAAACGAAGGCACCACTCCCGTTATACAGTTTTCTTTCTGACTGTTGCCACTGCAAGGAAGTTTCTATCACCTTCCATCCCATGTCAAGCAGTGCAGAATGATTAATACCCATGAGATGCTATCACATTTGAAATTCGAAGAACAAATGGAATTCATTTCCCTAAAGTAAACAAGCAAGGGCCTAGCAAGCTAGACAAAATTATGGCTGGCAGCCCCATAAAAGATGCTGAATTTGACCTCATGGATGATAACCTCAGAACGTCCTTGGTGTTTCTATGGGCCACAGACACCTGGGCTGAACGTGGACCCCTCAGAAGGGCACACATTAGGCTCGCATGTAGCCTCGTCAGTGCCATGGCAGTGGTCTCAACTCTTTTAGGGCCTGACCAGATGACGACAAGTACCTTTAGAATGCTCTGTGTCTGGATGCAAGACAATGCGGACATATTTAAGGTCTCCGAATTGCTGGAGGAGCTCACCAAGTTCTTCTTCCTCTGAGTCAAAGGACAGGTTTCTATGGAAGACAAGTCACAGGAAAGGTCCATTATAAAAGTGAGATCCCATGTTCTGGTCGCAGAGTGAGTGGGTCAGACACCAACTAGAGTGGTTCCCTTGCTCATGGAAACACTCCCTCGCTCAGCAATCGCACCAAAAAGGGTGACCTCTGGTGGCCAAGCCTCTAATATATGGCTCTGTCCCTTGACCTTCCTAGGTCAATCAGGTTCTCTCCCCTAGGAGTTAAAACGTGAACGGACATAGAAAGACCAGAAGTTGTAGATGCAGATTCACTTCGCACAGCAGTGCTCCCAAGGGAAACTTCCAGGGGGCTGAAAATGTTCTATATCTTGATCTGGGTAGTGGTTACATGGATATATGTATGCATCCATATATAAACATGTATACATAAAGGTATGTATATACTCATATATAAAAATATGAACAATTCTGCTGACTTGTAAATTTAGATTAATGCACTTTATAAAATTTGTAATACCTTAAGATGTTAAAAAAATAGTGGGGCATCTTCAGAGAAAGACCCACAGCTTCCTGAAGTGGAGGTCCCATGAATGTCCACAGTTTCACCCCCTTCTTAAGGTTTGCTATTTGACAACTCTGATTCTGTGAGCCAATCTAACATTTATCCAATAAACCTGCTTTTTCACTTAAATTGGCCAAAATTAGTTTTCCTTATTACAAACAAAAAACTCACAGTAGACTAATGAGAAAAGTCAAGTGTGTCTCTCTCGCATTTGATTGGCCATTTTCTCCTCTGCGTTGCTATTAAATCCAGGTTTGTTAAAATTTTACAAAAGTCAGAAAATCCTTCAAGTGAAGAGATTGGAAAGTACAAATTGGCTGTTACAAAACAGTCATGGGGATGTAAAGTACAGCATAGAGAATATAGTCAATAATATTGTAATAACTATGCGTGGTGCCAGGGGTACTAGACTTATCAGGCAGATCACTTTGTAAATTATAACTGTCTAACCACTACGCTGTACACCTGAAACTAATATTAAATAATACTGTATGTCAACTGTAATTGAAAAAAAATTTTTAAAGCAACTAAGAATTTTTTAAAATAAAAGAAAATCCTTCCAAATAACTCAAAAACAAACATGGTAAAGTTTAGCGGCTAAGTGCAAAAAAAAAGAAAATTACATATTTCTCTCCATGGGATTTAAAAAATGTTGGAAGGAGATTCTGTTCTACTAAATTTCAACACAGTGTAGAGTCCTCATTTCCCCAGCTATGCACAGCTTTCCAGGGGTGAGAAAAAGTCCCAAATATCTACAATTTTATTTCTCTTAAACCCAGTTAACATCCCCATAAACGATTCTATCTTACGGAGTAACTGAGATAAAAAAAAACGCTCTGCAATAAGACACATCTTAGCTACATTACTTCTTCTGATTTGCCCCATCATGTACATAATTTTCTTTCTTCCATCCCTTTACCTTCCTAAGTTCTTTGTTCATTTAAAAGATGTATACAGAACAGTATCCTTGGTATTGAGGTCACAGGCTTCTAAGTGTAATGTTTCTTCCTTCCTGTTAGAATCCTCTATGAGCACAAAATTATTTATATGGCAATTCTATATAACCTAGTAAAAAGGAATTATGGAGAGACATGCTATAAAGGAAGAAAATGGGTTACAGCACAGCATGTACAGGCTAAACTCATCTTTGTAAATAGTTATGATAATGAGGGCATGTGTGGGGGTGTTCTCCGAATACTGATTAAAATTAATTTTTTGTGTGTCTTTTTGCACATTTATCTCCCAACTATCCTGCATTAAACATAAATTGCTTGTATAATAAAAACAATCTTAAAAGATTGTACAAAAGGATAAAATACACATGTCTAAAATAAGATTCAAAAGGTCTTGCAAATTGGTACTTAGGAAAGAACAAAAGGGCATATTTGAGGCAGGCTGCAAATACCCTGACTTTCTGAAAATGCCCATCTACTGCAGTCAGTAGGACTAAAACAGTAATGGCAACAAGAAGCAAAACCCAGCTCCACCTGACTCCCTCCCTCAGTTTCCCTGGAAACAGATGGGATACTTGACACTGGACACTACTTTAGAAGTTAGGCATGAAAAAAGAAATTGTTTGGGACAAGTGATGTCAGCCTTCCCAGCACTCCCCTTAAAAAAAAGGCCAGCAAGCAAAATGTTTCTCATAGCTGAAGAGCTGATTTGTACCAAATGATGCCACCCCAAACACAAAGAATGAAATCTAAATGAGGACAAGATAAGATGACCCCTGCTATTTACCTTCTGTCTATAGTGCTGATTCTCCTATATTTCTCACTGTTTGTTATGTTCCTAGAGCCAGATGTGCTAATGATCTTAGAGGTATCTAACTTTCTGGCCTAGCTTATAAAATTAGTGCAAAAAAAAAAAGGAAGAAGAAGGAAAGAGAAACCTATAATGGCAACACAAATAGAGTAGTTCTTAAGGTAAAAAGCCATACCTTATAAAAACAGTTTTCCCTTCACTCACATCAGAGGGTAATTTCCTCTTCTTTTTCTTTGAGACTTGTACATCTAAAGTAAGAAGAAAAATAACAAACTGAAAAATACTAGTGTAGGCCATACAACAAAGGGCTAACTTCTTAAATATATAAAGATCTTACATAAATCAATTAAAAATGAACAAAGGATGTGCAAATACATGAAAAGATGCTCTAACTCACTCAAAATTAAAGAACACAAGAAATGAGATATAATTTTTCACCAACGGATTGGCCAAAACCAAAAAAGTAAAGGAAATCCAATGTAGTAAGGGTGTGGGGGTGGGGGGGGGAAGATCCCATATACTGCTGTGAAAATGTAAATTTTCTAGAAATACAAAACATGTAGCCCTGACTGGTATGGCTCAGTGGCTGGGTGTCATCCCTCAAACTAAAAGGTCGCAGTTGGATTCCTAGTCAGGGCACATGCCTTGGGTTGCAGGCCAGGTCCCCAGCTGGAGGCGTACAAAAGGCAACCGACAGATGCCTCTCTCGCACACTGATGTTTCTCGCCTTCTTTCTCTCCCTCCCTCCCCTTCTCTCTAAAAAATAAATAAAATTCATATATATATATATGAAACATGTAGGACAGCCCTGGCCAGTATGGTTCAGCTGGTTGCTATTCCTGTATTGCACTGTCCTGTTAGACTGAGAGGTTGCAGGTTTGATACTTACTCAGGGCGCGTTTGAAAGGCAACCAATCACTGTTTATCTCTCGTATCAATGTTTCTTTCTCTCTCTCCCTCACTTTCTCCACACCCTCCCCACTAAAGCAATGAAAAAAATGTCCTTGGGTAAGGATTAAAAAAAAGGAAAAAACATGTAGAACATTTGAGAAGAAAAAAAAAATAACACATTCATACACATAATATATACTATATTGTATATGTGTGTGTTTACCCTTAAAGGTATTAATTAACTTTAGATACACCAGAAACATAAAACAATAGTCATCTCTGGGGAGGGGCCCTAAGTGGCTGAGGATCTAGCCATAAGGGAGATTCACTGTTTGTTTTTAAGAATAGACATACATGCTTATATATACAGAAACTTCCTGGAAAGATACAAAAGAAACAACAGTGATTACTTTGGGGGCCTTGCGGGATTGGTGACAAACTTTTACTTCCTGTATTATACTCTTCCACAGGGTATTTTTTATTAATGTTCTCTCATTATTAAGTACTAGTCCTATTAATTTTTTCAAGTGAAAGAATGGTAATAGATAGCTGAATCTGGTTGTAGAATGCAAGGTCTCATACTCCCCTCAGTATAAAAGTTTCTTTGATTTTAAGGTATCTACCATCCTCTCCTCATAGAAAAAGCTTATTTCTTCAGATTTCTTAGGTGGGTCAACCAAAACACCAGATTTACAGAAAAGGAAGCAGAAGGTAGTGACATGGTAAATTTTAAAAAGGCTCCATCTAGACAAAGTAAAGGACCAGTTATGGCCCACTCCTCATTCCATAATGACCTTCCTCCCTCAATAAATGCATTGAGTTTACTCAACATTCCTGATAAATGTAGCAATAGGGTTTGCCCCAAGAGGTCCTTTATCCCTACCTCAACTCAAAAGAATTGTTTAAAATCCACCTTTATCTGAGATGCAATATCCTCTTTATCCAGTTAGTCATTCAACTTGGATAATCGAGAGAGAGGCAGTGCCTCTGCATTAAGCTGCATTTTTTTTCCTTTTTTTTTAATTGTTGTTCAAGTACAGTTGTCCCCATTTTCCCTCCACCACTCTCCCCCACCCCACCGACCCCCACTTCCCATCCTCAATCCTACCCCTTTGGTTTGTCCATGGGTCCTTTATACATATTCCTTGACACCCCTTCCCCTTCTTTCCTCCATTAGCCCCCTCCCCCCACCTTTGGTTACTGTCAATTTGTTCTTTATTTCAATGTCTCTGGTTATATTTTGGAAGCTACGTTTTAAATTCCCTAGGAATATTAACCCTCTAACAGCACTCGAAAGTCATTTTAAAAACAAGACAAAAAACTCTTCGGAAGGAATACAAAGTTTTCGTCTTTGGCATTTCAACAACGATATGACAAGACACCTCGGGGCTCTATTTGCAGAGGCTGGTGCGGCAGTGATGCGTGTTTCTCAGTGCTAATTTAAAGATGGCAGGCAAACCTTCAACCTCCTGCTCTTCCGCGTCGGTATCGCTCTGAGCCAGTTCCTCTCCACTATCCCTTCTGTCACTTTCATCGGGGTCGCTGTCCTCATCGGACTGATCCTCTTCACTGCTTTCTGTGGGCACTGCTCTCTTGGCGGCTCTGCAACGGCACGGTTCAGAACTGAGGATCTGATGGACAGAGGGGCCTACCCCGCTTCAAGACACATGGCAATTCTGTAATGATGGGCGCCGGGAAAGGTATAGGACCCTCAGAGACAATCCTGACTCTTCCTTTGTTATCTCAGAACAAACTGAGCTGCTTACCTCTTATGAATTTGCACCGGCTTGGTCACCTTTGATTTTTTATTCTTCTCCTCCTCTTCACTGTCACTATCACTGTCATCCTCCTCCTCCTCCTCTTCCACATCACCACCACCATCATCACCATCATCATCCTCTCCGTCTCTCCTACCCTCTTCTTTCCTGCCATTCTCTTTACCTAATTTCTGATGTTTCGGTTCAGGTCTCTTCTCCTCACCTGCACAGGGAGGTAAAGAAAGTTAGGCATTAATTCTGTGCATCGAAAATGAGGTTATTTTAAGAACAGTAACTAATAACCTCAAGTTCCTAATTTCTTTAGTTTTATAGAATCTCAAGTATTTTTCTTACTGTATAGAATAAAAGAAAGTATGAAGAAACAAACAAACAATAACAAAAGCCCTCGTCACTGAGCCTGCCTTGGAGTCTGTCCCATTCATTCATCAAAAGCCTGAAGGTGATCTGGCGCAGCGTGAGAGAATGGCAGCCGAGCCTCCACCAGCAGCCTGCTGCCTCGCACCACGGCCAGCACAACGCGCACTCTGGAGCCCAGCCATGTACTCCAGTCTCAGTGAGTTCTGCTCTCTGAACTCCTTGTAGCCCAAAAGCCAATTGTTTTCTAAATAAAATGCAAGCTTTAAGCTTCCCTATTCTTAACGTTCCATCGTTCCTTATTATGAAAAGCTGCAAAAGGACAGCAGGCAGAGGGAACAGGGAACTCAGGCTGACTCTGCACTCACATCCACACACAGGAGTGGGCTTAGACTATGTTTTGGGGTCAGGTCACCAGGTGGGACGATATGAACTGACAAAGAGCTCAGGGTTTCTGAGCCAGTAGGAATGTAAAGTTTTTCTTACTCCTCAGTCTCATTTTTCTGGGGGGTAATCTTATGCTTTTGGTATCTCCAGCCCAAGATTCTCACTGAAAGGCAGGTTCCCTTATAGCATAGTCTTTTCCACACACCCCCCAAAACACAGAACCCCTCCTACCCAACACCACATCTTACCTGGGGCAGAGGCAGACTGTGTGTTTTTATATTTATCCTTTGCCACGGCCCAATCCACAGCTACTGTCCGCCCTGTTAGACAGAAAAGTAACATCTTTTTTACATTTCTATCTCCTGCTAATGACTTCTTATTCATCAAAGAGACAGTAAAGAACAAAAGGAAAAAAAATATCCTGCCAATTCAGAAGATGGTGGTCCTAAAATAAAACTGCGAGCCCTCGCTGGTGTGGCTCAGTGGACTGACTGCCAGCCTGCAAACTAAAAGGTTACTGGTTCGATTCCCAGTCAGGGCACATGCCTGAGTTGTGGGCTGGGTCCCCAGTTGGGGGCGCACAAGAAGCAACCAAGTGATAGATCTCTCACACATCAATGTTTCTCTCCCTGTCTTTCTACCTCTCTTCCCCTCTCTCAAAAAATAAATAAATAAAACTTTAAAAAAATAAAACTGCAAGGACCTGTCTATTCTTTTCAAACCTTAACCTTTTTATCAATGAACACAAATTTTGCCTTTCTACACAGCCGCCACACCTGGAATATGATAGAATTTTAAAAAATAATTAGAGCAGTGCTTCCAATTAGATCAACAAGTTTCCAGTTAGACTAGCAAGAAGCGAAACAGGCATACTACAATAATTCGCACCATATTTGGAGGGGAGACAGCCTCTAATACAATCCCTTTTTTAGTGCCTGGTAAATCAATACCCAGAGTAGCCTCATTGTCAGTTTAATTGCCCACGGATGCTGAATAATGCTTACAGCCAAAAGGGAAAAACCTGCAAATACCACATTCCCTAGATAGCAACCCGCATCTATCAGTGATTATTTCTGAGATCTTTTTTCATTAGGGTTTTAAAAGAACATTCATCACCAAATAAAGAAAAGAGAATAATGACACGAGTTCTTCTGAGTTTAACTCTAAGATCAAGTGTTAGGAGTATTTCACCAAAATAGCTTATATTAGCAGTGAGATTCTCAACAATGCAGATACCTTCTGAAAATGTAGAAAGTGGGCTACTGTACTAATTAACCCAAACACCAGAATACCTGGGTCAATGGCATGGGTAGAGAAAACTTACCCTTTATCTCTTTCATGTTCATACTTTTGAGAGCCTTTCCTGCTTCTAGGAGGTTTTTGAACTGAACAAAAGCAAAACCACGCATCTTTCCATCTGTGTGCAAATGTACAAAGATATTAGAAGCAGCAGGTAGGAGCCAACAGACCTAAGAAGGAAATTACAGCAACCCAGGCTGGCAAGATGGCCCGAATCCTGCCAGCCAGCCAGCCTCTTGGCCAAAGCTTATGTCCTCCAGCTGCGTGTACCACGTCTGGAGCTCAGAGAGGGCAGTGCACTTTCTCAAACTGTAACCTGTCTTCTAAAACTAGTTCTGATTTAACTACAAATACCATCAGGGGTTGCCTAAACTAAAAACACCTAACTGAAAATACCACCAGCACAATTGTCTGAGTTTTTATTACTTGTCGAGCACTGTGCCTACCACAGTACATATACCACGTCATCTGGGGCTCACAAAGAGTATGACATGAGCCTTGTATTTCTAGTTCCCTTTTATTTTTAAATTTTTTATTGTTGACACTATTACAGATGTCCCCCACTCTCCCCTCCCTTTGCCCACTCCACCCAGCTGTAGTTCTAATTCCAAGTGCTTAGTTCATGGGTGACATGGAAAAAAAATTATGTTAATTAATATTAATCTAACCCACACCAAATGAAGGTCTGCTGGTACCTGGCTTCCTAGGGATGTTAACTTCCAGGACAGCTCCATATTGAGCAAATATTGTCTTCAGGTCATCTTCTGAACACTGAGGGCAAAAGTAAAGAAGGAAAAAGAAATTATCCCAGCACATAAACATGAAACACTAATTACTAAGTTAGTTTGCTAATAAGAACTTGAATATTTTTACTCTTTTTTTACTTTTAAAACTAGGAAAAACATTTCTAAATAGCAGACATCTTGCTTTCTATCTAGGAAGCAAAAAGGACAGATATCGCCCTGACTGGTGTAGCTCAGTGGACTGAGCATCAGCCTGCAAACAAAAGGGTTGCTGGTTCGATTCCCCAGTCAGGACTCATGCCTGGGTTGCAAGTCAGGTCCCTAGTAGGGGAGCGCACGAGAAGCAACCACACACTGACATTTCTCTCCCTCTTTTTCTCCCTCCCTTTCCCTTTGTCTAAAAATAAGAAATAAAAAATTAAAAAAAAAAAAGGGATGGATATCAGAGAGCTTTTCCTCCCCATCTTTTCTCAAGAAGGCATCCTCTCTTGCTGTCTTAATAAGTACTTGTATATCAAGCCCATTCTCTGAAACAACAAGACTAAGGTTCATTCCCAAAATGCGTTACATCCAATTCGCCATCCTGGCAAGGAGTTCCACCCACAGGCACCAACAAGTCTGAGAACAGGCAGCGTTAGTGTTCTCTGTCACTCACCTTAAAGCTCAGATTCCGAATAATTAATCTGGCTTTCTTATCTGCCACTTTGGCTTTTTTAGGTTTCTGCTCCTTCTTTGGGGATTCTGAATTTTCTAGAAAAACAAGAGGGAATGGACTAAGCCTGTGCTCCAAAACCACCTACCTCTGGGCCCAGAACATCACAGGAAAAAAGCTACTAGCAACAGGTGGCATTTACCACAGGTTCAGTATGACGACGCCCAGGGCCACCAGATTTTCCAGACTTAGAAGTAAACAAAAGACTAACATGAGTAATACAACATATTGGATGATTTTGGATATCAAAAGCAAATTCAGGAAGCTTTAAATTTAGAAGCTCTCTCCACCCCCACCACACCTTTCCACCTCCTCCTCACCCAGGGAGAAAACTCCCTTCGGTTACCCAAAACTCACCCTTTCCTCCCTTTTCCTTGGACTTGTTCCTCAGTTTTTTCTTGGCAACACTCACGTTGATCTTGTTGCCCTCAAAAGTGGTAACCTCCTTGAGGGCCCTCTGAACATCTTCCGGCATAGAAAAAGTGACATAGCCAAAGCCTCGACACGCCTTACTCCCTGGGCGGTAACGGGGAGAGAATCGTCAGCCGAGAGCCCCAAACGAGACAATTCTCAAAGCCCTAAACGAGCAGATACACTGCCAGGTTGTCCTATCATTAGTTTGCCAAAATCCTCAGGAGGGATAGAAACAGGCTGACATCAGTGTCCCCTTTGCCACTTTGCTCAGAACTTGTTAGGTTTCCGCTTCTAATTTGGTGTCTTCGCTGTTGGCTCCTCTTCTTCCTTCTTTCCTGACAATCTCAAGATTATGGAGATCCATGATGAAAATTATACCCCTAAGGAAGACCTCAAGAACAAATACAAAGGAACATCACCAGAGAGGAGTGGGTTTAGAGAGGATAGGAACGGTAAGTCTGGTAGCTTTGAAAATCACACGCCATAATGCGGCTCCTCCTCACAACAGATCAGCAATAATGCTCCAGGATCACTTTGGCGGGGGGGCCCTGACAAAAGAACCTCAAACAATAAACAGTGCTTCAGGGGCCTGTAGATACCATTATTACCAACCCTTAGTGATCAATATCAACTTAAACCTTTCCAAAGCGGCTATAAGTATCTTATCTCACCGTATCTTCAGAACACACTAAGGTAAGTAAAGGAAATATTATCATCCCTGCTTTCCAAATGAATAATTTGAGATACAGGAAAGTAAGTGAATTGGTTAATGTCCCCCAGGGTATTAGCACCTGAATTAATTCTTCGTTACCAGCCTCATGTTCTTCCATGGGACTCCAGCAACGCAAGGGCCACAGAGAAGAATATCAGGACCAAGCAAATGAAGAGTTGCAAAATAAAAACTGTAACCCACCTTTGCCTTTTTTGGTGTGTTTTTAATATTTTGGGGTAGTGAAGTTTTAAGTAATTTACTGCATCAAAAAGGAAAAAGACCAAGAAGTCTGTCTACCACTTAAAGAAGAAACACAGCTCACATGTTCTGCTTCTTTTTCAACTACACTTGAACCTGCTTCAGATAAAGGCCCTCAAACACAGGACACTGATCCACCTAAAGTGGTTAAAGTTGACACTTGGAACTAGAAAAGTATACTACAATCTGGAGACCGGTATCTTTTCTCTGGGAACAATTTCTCACAAAAGTCTGCTCACTCACCTTCCAGGCAAAATCGGGGCCCTTTCTGATCAGTACAACCACAGCAAAGCAGTTGAAACACAAAAGTGTTCAGCGCCAAAATAAAAACATGTACTCACAATAAGTGCCATGTGTTGTTTATGTCTGCACAAAGCACCCACATATTTACTTGAATCCTCACAACAATCCTGTGATATTATCCCCATCTTGAAGAGGTTAAGTGGCATGCCCAAGTCACCAACAGAGTAAGACTTCATCCCACACCCTCCCTCCTATCCCTCTAGGTGCGGCACTCTTTCCAATAGATCTAGGCTGTCTGAACAGAAAAATATGGCTTCTTTTTCTTTTTTAATTTTTATGAGCTTATTTGAGCCAAACTAAGGACACTAGCCAGGATAAGAACTTCTTTAAAGATTCCAACCATATACATAAGGTAGGAAGGGTAAGGTTACATGTAGCCTATATTTTGGAAGACCCAAAGAAGAATTCCCAGTCAACAGCCTGTTCTTCCCTGAAACACAACTCTCCTGCACTGTAGTGTTTCTTAAATTGTTTTTAACAACCCACTGTAATGAATGTAACTCACAGTGGAATCCAGTCGATGTATATATTCTTTACATAAAACCAAAAACAATTTTATGAGTACTTATGCTTTACCATATACAGATATACTCCTGTTTCATTTTAAAATTCTACTCAAGACTCGCTAATGGGTAATAATCTTCAATTTAAGAAAAACTGCCATATAGCACTCCCGTTGTCTCATTCGGTCATATCTACACTTAAAATGATACAGAACCAGGAAGGTGCTATGGCTCACATAGCAATCAGAGCCATGCTGACAATCCTACTCTAACTTGTTGCTAATAAAATAGAAGCTAAGGATGGAATGATAGTCAGCACACCCTTAGCCTGCCTACGCATATACTCAGCTACCATGGGGAGTGCGGGGCGGGGAGACACAGGATGCCAGTGCCCCACAGTTGTTCTGCTGAAAGGCAAAGGCCACCTAGGGACACAGCCTGATGCCTTAGGGAACTAAATGCATGTTCTGGGTAACATCAGGTGCCTATCTCAAGTATCCTTTGAAGTCTTAGGTAAGAGGAAGGAATACTTCTACAATTAAAACCCTTACAATTCATCCTCAGTCTAACACATGCCAACCCTCGCTCATAGTGATGTGTGAGCATCAAACAGAATGTGAAGCACACAGTAGTATTCCACAAATCAGTCTCTCCAAGGGGCTCAAGCCAGAAACCTTGGATCACTTAACTCTGACTCCTTTTTTTCTCATACCCCACACCTGACCCACCAGCAAATCCTCTCAGTTTTAACTTCAAAATATCCATATTCCAAACACTTTACCACCCATTGTTACTATCCTGGTTCAACAGGAGATCTCTCTCCTCGATTATCGCAAGAGATCTCCCTCCTTCTGTCCTACTCTCCAACAGCCTATCCTCAACACAACAGCCTGACATCTTTCAAAACGTAAGCCTGATCGTACTTACCATTCCCTGTCAAAACCAGTAGTCTCCGATCTCCTCAGAGTAAAAGCCAAAGTCCTTGCAGTGGCCTATAAGGTCCTACATGATCTGACACCCGGATTTTATCTCCTAATCCTCTTCCTTTCACTCACTTCACTCCCGTCACCCTGTCTCCATGCTATTCCTCCAATACACCAGGCACAGTCCTCTTCAGTATCCTTGAGCTCTAAGTTTCCTCTGCCGAGACTGCTCCTCCCCACTGAAAGATACATGTTCACTCTCAACCTCCAGGCCTTCCCTGGCTACTCCATGTGTAACTGACACCACTCTACACACCTTATACAGACCCCCAATGCACGTGTGCACGCACACACACACACACTCCCAATCCTTCTTCCCTGGCTTATTTTTCTCCTTAGTATTTACCACCATGATCACTACATATTTTGCTTATTTGTTTATTGCTTGTCTTCCCCATCTCTAAGACATAAATAAGAGCAAGGTGTTTGGTTTTGTGCACTGCTGTATCCCCAGGACCTTACAACAGTGCCTGGCACATAGCAGGCATTCAATAAATATTTATAAATAACCGAGTAAATGAATAACATAATGGTTAAGAATTCCAGGTCTGGTGATCAAATTCTGGGTCTGTTACTTACTAGCTGCGCAAACTTTAAAGCTAAAGTTACCAGACTTCCCTAAGTCCTTGATTCCTCGTCCGTAAAATGGGGTTAAGACTCTCCATCTAACAAGAATGCTGAGAAAATGAAATGAGATAACACGTGTGGAACTCGGCACTGTACCTGGCAATCAGCTGACTCTCAGTAAGCCTTACAGATGCTTTACCAAAAGCCTGCTATTTTCAGTTACCAGTAAGATCTTGCAAGCGAGCGTGAATAAACGGAAGGCGCTGTAACTTCCAGAAACGGAAGACCCCTATGGGCTCATTTAGGGTAGAGTCAGTTTGTAAAAGAAACTCAATCCCCAGACCCTTCTCTTAGGAGCGGGTAAAGAATTCTGGCACGCTGGAGTTTGTGAGTGTCCTCGCGACTGCCCCTCGCCCCAAATCCCGCTCCCAGGAACCCCAGCCCTACCCTCGACCGCCCCGCCCCCTACCTTTCTCAGTCACCACGAAGCACTGCTTCACCGGCCCGACCTGACTGAACAGCTCCTCCAGCTGCTCACTGCGGGCCGAAGGAGGGAGGCGGCCCACAAACAGGGTCAGCCCGGCCATGAAGCCGGGAAACAGGCTCGCTGGGCCGCGAAGGAACCAGGCAGATGCAAGCAAATCAACGAGTAGCGTTCAGCACGGAGAGCACGCGAAGGAGCCCGGAGATCCCGGAAGTGCTCTTGACTCAAAAGTGTCCGAAGGAAAACACGGCGCGAGAGGAACAAACGTTCCGGCAGGGAAAAAAAAAGAAAGAAAGAAAGAGACCCGCGGGGCGGAGCTTCTTGAACCGGGTTCCACCCCTCGTCCAAGTACCGTTCCACCCACCCCTACACGCCTCCTACCAAGGCTTCACTACTTTTTACCCTGCTTAAAAATCTCATTTCCAGGACATTGATCCCAAATTTACCAGGGCAGGCAGAAGCCGTTTTTGCTCACGGCCTAACCCAGGATTTGACGTATAATGGATGTTTAAATAAAAGTTTCCGACGTGCCACCACAGACTCCCAGATGACATATAAAATGCAGCCGGAATGCACATAGACACAGGCACATCACAAACATCAAATAATTCTCATGTTATCAGAGAATGTGAGACATCTGTCACACTGTAACAGATAACTATAAACTGTGCTTGTAACTGTTCGCAGACAAATCACAGCTGCTAAAGTACACATAGAAACAGATCTCACACAATCATTCTTTCAATATATATTGAGTTCCTACTATGTGCCAGGCACTAGGGATAAAATTGGTGAGAAAAAAAGAAGGCAGCGTCCCTGCCCTCATGGAGAATACAGTCAGTGTGAGTAGACAGACACCTATAACCTAGGTCCTCCCAGAGACAGGGGAATGTCTTCTCTCAAGTCAGCTTATCAGACAGATGCAAGGCTAAGGAGATCTCACTGGTCAGGAGATCTGGGTGCTCCTGGGTCCTGAAACACAGAGAATGTTTGCTATCCCGTTGGGCTCAGAAACTGACCTGTGTGCAAGACTGCAGCACCCTGCAGAACATTCAGCTGAAAACCTGCCCAGTGTATTTTTTTGTAATTACTTTTAAATGGTATAACCTGAACACATGATTCAAAAAGTACAAATAGTACAGTGAAAAGTAAATTTCCTTTTCCCCATTTACTTTCAATAAATTCTGGATGGATGGGTGACTGGGTGATAGTAATGGGGGGAAAGGAGGAACACAACATCAAATTTATGAAACCTTAGTTCCAAGTAATAAAATAAACTTAAAAGAAAATGCCACAGCTATTTTGAAACACATAACTCAGGAGAGGAAGTATTGAAATACCAAAGAAAATTTTAAGGCTATAGGGTTAATCCTATCCAGGATAAAGAGAGAGAAATAGACAAAGGAAATGAGATGGGTCATTCGAATGAAGTTGGGTTGAAATTCCACATTCCTTCCTTTTTTTCTCCTCCTCTCCTGCCCCCTCACCACTTTAGCAATCAAAATTCCATCCCCACAGATTAAATTGCAAGCTTCAGGGCCCCAGCTATGGGGAGGCATTCCCAGTCCTGGCTGCACGGTGCACCAAGAAAAGAACCTGAAGAAGGCTGTTCCGACATTCCTTTAGGACACCCCCTACAATGCTGAGTTTTAAGTACTTAGGATCCAAACCTTCCTTAAAGGAGAAAAATGCTATTGTGTCCTTGTGCCCATCAGGGGGCAGCAGCCACCCACAGTGTGGAGGAATTTCATGCCCTAGAGGAAAATAATGCAACTGATGGCTTTTTACAGTTCCCAAATTTCAGACCTGGCTCCCAGGCCCAGTCTCCCAGATTCGGTCTCAGCCCCATCCCCTCCTGTCCATTCATATCAGGAACACCACATGGTTCTTCAATCAGGAATATTTGCTCGTCCATCTACCCAGGACACATGCAGTGTTCTTTATTAAATAGCAGGAGTGGCTGTACCCTGCACCACACCAGCAACGTAACTGCCAGGGGAAATAAACTATGGGCCTCTCTCTCATCCATCACTGTGCAGGAGCCAGGAAAGGAAGTGTGAGAGACCTGGGCTATGCTCAGCCAGGTTCTCCAAAATCCCATCCCTCTGGCTCCACTCCCCCTTGTGAACCAAGCCTTCTTATATCATTGTACACTTCTCATTCTTAGCTCTTCTCACAACTGTTATTAATTACTTGTTCTATTATAATTATTTATAAGAGTAACTCTTTAATGTCTGCCTTCCCCAAAAGACCTTCAACTTTTTAAGTTCAGGGTTAGCATCACCTTGTTCACCTCTCTGGCCCCAGCACCTAGCACATTGTAAGCATTCAATTAAATTTTTTACAGAAATTGAATGCTCAGTTCTCTATAGTACTAACAATTGGCACTTGTTATGTATGCATCAGGATTACCCGGACTCCCCTGGAAAACCTGCTTTAGGTAAGGGCTGAGTTATGAGACAAAAGGGAAGCGTTGTCTCACCAAAGTCTCAGCCTCTTTATACAGTCAAAGATAATTCTTTGGAAAAAGTGTTGGAGCTGGTAAACAACCAGCTGTGTTACCCTACCTACCCTCCATCTCACCAGCCCCATTCAGAGCTTCCAGGCAGAAAAGCTGTGTGTGCATGTGCACGTGCGTGCGTGTGTGTGAGTGTGTGTGTGTGTGTGTGTGTGTGTATGAGGGAGAGAGAGAAGCAGACAGAGAGACTGACTAGGGTGCATGAGGCTTGGACTACTTTGTTGGGAGGTGTGTGCATGAACCTAAGAACCCTTGACGGGAAGAGTGAATGGGCAGCTTGTGGGGAGTAGGGTGGGGAAGAGATGGCCGAGAGAAGTTGAGAGTGGGCAAAGGCAAATAGCAAGCACTCCTTCCATGACACAAAGCAGCTCTGATGCTGGGGCGCCACAGCCACTAGGACACCAGTGAGAAATGCCTGTAATTAGGATGCTGGCAGTTCTCTGGGCCTCAGCCCAGAATGGCGATGCAGCAAGAATTTCTGAGCCAAGCTGAGCCAGGTGATGGAGGAGACGCAGTCAGAACCACTCCAGTCCCATCCCTCAGCCATGCCTGCCCCACCCTCCTCTCCTTTTCTTCCCTAATATGACTCCTCACTGCCCTCCCAAACAGCAGCGCGTCCTCTCTGCCTTCTGCGGTCCCAGAGCGTGAACCCTCCTCTCGACCAGAACAGATCTTCACGTGGAAGGAGAGCAGTGCTTTGATTCTTCCACTAGTGCACTGGTCCCGATCTCTCTGCCTGCTTCCTTCCCTCGTGGCTCCCTCCTTCCCTTCTCAAATCCCCACCAGCTGATGGACAGAGTTGGAAGAAAAACCACTCCTATTTCTTTTTTTCCTCTTCAAGCCTAGCTAGTGTGTTCCCCTGTAGGTCTCTCTATAATGTGCAGGACATCTGCCAAACCACTGTCAGATTTTCGTTTTCAAACCTGATCTATGACCCTCTTTTAGTGCCACTCTGAACTTTGTGCATTTTAGCCAAATGATAAATGCACAGAGCTCAGGACCAAATGCTCTGGATAAGGCACTGGGGGTGGGGGTGGGATTACAGAGTGCTGGTGGTTTGGATGTATTCATGGGTCTCTGAACTGTGAGTTATGCTTTGGTAAGGTGCAGCTGGTGTTTGAGGAAGACAGGCTTTCTTCAGGGAGGATCTGCACCTATGGAAGATAAGTGTTCTGCAGGGGAAGGGGGAGTTGCAAGTCTAACCTCAAAGGGACCCTGTTGGTAAGAGGAGCAGCTATGAATTCCTCTGGGAATGTGGCAGAGAGATTGCTGGGGCTCCAAGCTCGAGATAATCAAGCCCTTGATGTGTGTATCAACGTTTCCATGAAGAACTATACCACTAACTAGCCCTAGCCCCCTGCCCACCAGGACCCGAAGCCTGGCTCTTTGGACTGCAGATGTTTCCACTGAAGACCGGAAAGTTTCTTCCTCACCTCTCAGGGCCATGTTCAATCTCTGCAAAAGCCACTTCCCTGAGAGTCAAAGAGTCATCGAGGATCTGCTCCCAGGACCTTCATTCATTGCAGTCACAGGACAAGACTCCCTGTAGTTGAGAGTGAAGGTTCCTGGGATCTGAAATGGACCCACCCCGTACAAATGCTGCTTCTCTTCCAGTTCTGGCAGAACCAAAGCTGCTGTTGCCTCACCTAAGTTTTTCCAAGAAAGTCAGACTTTCTCCTCTGAAAATATTTTATTGATAAATTAACTCTAATAGCACTCACCTCCCACCCAACAGCTGTAGAGCTTCCTAGATGGACCACAGACCCTTCTGTAGGGAAGGGCCATGTGGAGAACAGGAAGTCTCACTCACTGCAGGGATGGGATTCCTGGGCATGGCAGAGGTGGGAATGGGGACTAAGGGTCATCCAGAGGTCTTCTGAAGATAGCTCCTCTCTCTCAGCACCAGACTGGGGAGTGGCGGTCAGGAGTGGAGCACCTTGGAGCTTAATTGCTGGTGAATGCCAAGGAAAGAGGGACCCCCGCCAGCCTAGAATTGTAGCTGAGGGTATCAGCACCCAGGGCTCCAGAGAAGGTGGCACTAATTCCCAATCAACAGAGCCTGGCTGCTAAAACACCCACCCTGGAGCCCCTGGATGGGGAAGGAGACAGGGAGAAGTATCTGAGCCAGGCAAGATTGGGGAAGGGTGACAGTGTGCAGGTCTCGGGCAGAGCAGGCGCCAGAAGGAGACGTATGGCCCCAGCGCTGAGGGGGCTCCCTCTTCACAGGTCTATGGTGTCACTGCCCATGCTCAGCTCGTCAATCTGTCGGCAGGCGTCCAGGAATTGCTCCTGCAGCAAGGCGTCTTGGCCCTGCAGCTCAGAAGCAGGTTCTGGGGAGTCGCGGGAGGGTGGGGACAGGGCCTGGTAGGATCCTGAGGCTGGGAGGCTAGGGCTACTTCCTGAGGGTCGCGGGGGACTAAGGACGCAGACCAGAGGACAGCGTGGGGGCCTGTCTGGGCTGGAGCATAGCAGCATGGACGAGCTGTCCCGGGAGAGTCCGCAGAGGGAGCCTGATGATGCGCTACTGCCCGTGGGCCAGGTCCCGGGAGAAGGAAGCTCCAGGGGTGCAGGGGTTCCAGAAGCCTCCCCAGACCTCCCACTGAGCCCAGCCTTGGTCTTTGCCCCCAGCGAGGCGGTGCTGTAGAGGCCTGGACCAGGCAGGGTTTCCTCGAAGGCAGGGCCCTGAAAGAGGCCAGGCGTGAGCAGAGCCTCGCTGCACAGGGCCTCCTCGATGCTGCGTCTCAAGTTGATTGGGGAGGGCGGGCGGAAGTCCACGGTGTAATCGCTGCAGGGGGAGGAGGCCAAGGAAGGGGCTGGGTTGGCCGCTGCCCCCTCGAAGCCCCTGCAGGCGCCTCCCTGGAGTAGGAGGTCGGGGCCCGGCCCTGCCAAGGCGCACAGCTGCAGCAGCTCCGCATCGCCACGCGCGATGGCACTACCCAGAGGCTCCTTGTCCGGGGGCCCGGCGACCCAGCGTCCAGGCAGCAGCGGAGCCGCGTGGCCAGGAGACAAGTGGAAGAGTTTGGCCCAGCAGCGCGGCGGCACGCGGCGGCTACAGAGCGCGGGGTAGAGGCCCAGCAGCGCCAACGGGAGGGCGACGCCCACCTCGCCCAGACGCAGGCCTAGCTGGAAGGCCCACCAGGGCCAGGGCCCCTCCAGGCCAGGCTGGCCACCGTAACCCAGGGCGTGCAGAACCTCGTAGCCCTGCAGGGCTCCGCTCAGGAGCCCGAAGGTTCCCGCCACCGGGGCCGTTCGTGCGGCGCGCCGCCAGGAATCCCGCGGGGCGAAGGGGCTGCGCGCCTGCGGGAGAGGGGTGGCGCCCTTGAAGCCGGACCCTCCCAGGGGCGCTCCGGCTCGTCGCCGCCGACCCCTCCAGCAGGAGAGCGCCAGGAGAAGCCCGGACAGCAGGGCGGCGAGGAAGGCGTGCAGCCCGCGGGAGGCAAGCCGCAGGGGCCTCAGCCGGCGGTGGGCGGCGCTCCCGAGGGCGGCGGCGGCCGCCAGCGCCAGACCCAGGAGCAGCAGTGCGGCCAGGCCTGCGGGACACCGCGGCGGGCGTGGCCGGGCCAGCAGCAGGCAGGCCAAGCCCAGGCCCGCGGCCAGGCAGGGCAGCGGAAGGTCCTGCAGTAGCAGCCAGGCGAGCGCGGGCAGCCGGTCGCGGTGCCCATAGGCGTCGTAGAAAAGCGGGAAAGCCCGCGTGGTCCCGGCCGAGAGCAGGAGCACGTCCAGCAGCGCCAGGCAGGGGGCGCCAGGCGGGCAACGCCAGGGCAAGAGGGCCAAAGCCAGCAGCGCCAGCAGGGCCACCAGGCCGAAGAGGGCGCCTACCCCGTACACATGGGCCTCCCAGGCCAGCCCCCAGCGAGCCCTGGCCTCTGCCCAGTCGGCCTCCAGGGTGAGGAAAAAAAGGGGCAGGGGGGCCGCGGGAGGCTGTCCCTCGCGTTCAGGCAATTCTCCGGTGCTGCAGGGCCCTGGCGCACATTCCGGCTGCACAGAAGGGTTCCCAAGGCTGGCAGGAGAGGGGTCATCTGGACCAGAAGTGGGGATGGTGGTGTCTGTGGTCAAAGAACATTTGTTTAAGACAATCGTACAGCCTGTTCTCCCCGCAGCCAGTAGCCTGTATGCCGGTCAGAGCCCTCATAGCACCGAGGACACACTCGTCTTAAACATGAGACTCACCCGACCTCTCACCTCCTGACCACCCATCTTCCCCTCCCCCATCAAACTCTTCATGCAGTAGTGTCAGCTCTCATCGCTTTCCCCCACCCCATTCCACCCCCAGCTCCCTACTTTGCTCCTTTCCCTTCCTCACTCTGCGATTCTACTGCAAAAGGTTTTCCCGAAGAA
Organism: Mormoops blainvillei; assembly: GCA_004026545.1. Classification (NCBI taxonomy): domain Eukaryota; kingdom Metazoa; phylum Chordata; class Mammalia; order Chiroptera; family Mormoopidae; genus Mormoops; species Mormoops blainvillei. Next base: position 21,750 of record PVJD01007067.1, on the reverse strand, counting down.
GCCCCAGAATTTTACAACTGGGAGGGACTGTGGAAACCTCCTGCAGTTCAAATCTTTCACCAAAAAGGAAGCTTCGTAAGAACAAGAATTTTTGGTTTGCTTTGCTCACGTGTGAATCCGTGTGCCTAAAATGGTGCCTGGCACAGAGTTGGCACTGAGCAGGTGAATAAATTTATCTTCTTATTTGCCAGATGAAGATAGTAAGGGTCTGCTGAGAGGCAAAATGACTTGTCCGAGGTCACAAATGGCAGAGCTGTCACTAGAATCTGTGTCTGAGCCCCAGTCTGAGCCCCTTCCCACGATTCCAGAGCCCGTTACTAATACTAGTTTGCTTATCTGTTGTTCTGAAGCTCCAACTCCCAGTTCCCACGTTGGTGCTAGGAGAAGCTCCCCCTGCCCTTTTCAACTGCTTCCCCCTTCTCCCTGTCTCTTCAGGAAGAGCCCCTCCACACACACACACACACACACACACACACACACAGGCACATTCTTGTGCATGCGAACACACACATGCAGCAGGAGGAGAGGTGGGACACTCATGTCCCTACCCAGCACCCTGAGGAGAACACCCTTCCTATTCACTGGCCCTCCTGCTTGTCTCAGCCCCCAACCTCAGCCTACCCGTCGCTGTGATCTCCATTCTGACTCAGTCACAAAGCCATTGGTCAAAGCCACTTCATAGAGATGTCCCTTTGGTTCTGGCCCCATTTTATAGAAGGTGACCTCTAGAGATGAACTCCCCCGGGCCTTGAGGCTGCCCTTGAACTCCTAGGAAAGACCAACTAGAGGGATCATAGTGGGATAAGATGCCATCTGAGTGAATGAGCCCCTCAGGGGTTGCTCTGGGGTTCGCTAACTCAGGCTCCCCAACCTAATCCTGTGCTCCAACATCTTCCCCACATCCTGAAGGAAAGAGAAGTCAAGAAAGAGAAGGCGAAGAGTAAGGTCCCTAATTCTACTCTGCTGGAGCAAGAGAGGAGTTGGAACGAGTTAGACCCAAGGATCCTCCCCATGACCAAGGAGCAAGGGAGGACGGCTCTCCCTGCTCCACCTAGCAGTCTCAGCAGAGCTGTAGCTGCAGGCAAGAATGGAGGCAGAAAGATGGTGGTGCGGGATGGCGCCAGCCTGGTGGGGCGAGGGAAGTGCACAGGAGGCAGATGTAGAATGAGGGGGACGGCCTCCTGACAACCAGACTTCTGCCCCAACTGCCTGGCCATGTCTAACCATGCCTCAGCTGGACGATACAGGAAGACCCCAGGAGCACCCCCACCCCAGGCAGTGGCCGCTAATACTGGGACATGCAAAACGGAGCAGTTCTGAGAACAAGGAAAAGGAGTGAGGAGGGCAGAAAGGTGCTCCAGAGGGAGAGAGGAGGGGAAGACAGAATCAGACAACTGTGGAGGGTGGAGAGGGAGCAGCCAAAAAATTAAATATCCACAGCTCACTGCCTACTGCAAATGGCGGCATGTGCCCTGGTCCCCACTGCACCACATTCGAGTCTAAAATGGGGAAGCATGCCCACTGCACAGGCTGTTAGGAGGGTAAATGGATGATGTGTGCAAAGCTGTTTACACCTGGCGCATAATAAGCATTCAAAATATGACTGCCGTTGGTGTCATCATTATCGGCTAATGTCTATCACCAATCATCATTTTGTGTTTGTGAGATTGTGACCATTTCTGGCCTCAGACTAGTTCTTGATTTAACTAACAAAAGACTGTTGTCCCTTAGCCCATCCTAAACCTACTTAGGAAGTCAACAATTAGTCGAGTGAGTGAACATCGACACATTCTCACTTCGTAAACCCTATTTGAAGAATACTATTTAGAAGGACCGACCATCCCTGAACACCTAATGAAGATACAGCCGTGAGTTAAAGAAGCTGGAAAGAAAGTCCTGGCTGGTGTGGCTCAGTGGATTGAGTGCCGGCCTGCGACGCAAAGGGTCGCTGGTTCGATTCCCAGTCAGGGCACATGCCTGGGTTGCAGGCCAGGTCTCCAGTTGGGGGTGTGCAAGAGGCAAGCACATATTGATATTTCCCTCCCTCTCTTTCTCCCTCCCTTCCTCTCTGCCTAAAAATAAATAGATAAAATCTTAAATTAAAAAAAAAAGCTGGAAAGGGACAGCTTGCAGATGAGCAGCGGGCATCAGTCTGATGTTAGCAGGATCGAATACACATCTTTCAGTCCCCTTCCTTCTTCAGCGAAGAGGGTGAGTTTGCCTGGTCTTTCCTTCGCCTTGGTGGGCTCTGCAGAGGGAGGAAGACCGTGCCCAGGAGCCCCACAGCCTGAGCCGGCCTGCACCCCTTATGCCTTCTCCTTGCTCGCTATCCAGACAAGTGCAGCTCTCAGACATCTGCTCTACTTCTTAGCTGAGGGCCACAGGAAGCCCCATCTCTCCCCTCTGTCCCAAAGCACTATGGCAACTAGAGCAAGTTTCAGTACTCCCAAGAAGCCAGAAAAAGAATAAAAACCAGAAAATAGGCAAAGTATGGGCACAGCTCAGGTGTCAGAGGAGGGAGTTCTAACTAGGTACACTGCTCCCAAAGGGCATGGCATGCCTGGTGTGTCCAGAACTGGGCCATGTGTGGAGTGGGGACAGGGGAAGAAGACCCAGCTTCTGCCTTTAAAAGGGTCCACTTGACCTGAGCCTCTGTCTCCCTTCGCGAGGTTTCCCCAGAAGGAGCCCTCAGTTTCCCCCAGTAGAGCCCAGAAGACAGTGACTCCCTAGGACCCCTCTCCTGAGCAGACCTCCCTTACAAGATGGTCGCACTCTGGCGCTATGGCCCCTCTTGACCTCGGGAACAAGGAAGGAGGTGGTATGTCAATGTGAGTAATTGGAGAGGTCGGAGCTGGCTGGGGAGGAACTGGAGAGAGGGGCTGGCTGGATTTATGGAAAAGTCACGTCTGATTATCTACCAGCTGCCCAGATCAAAGGGCTGGGGGGTCACAGGCTCCACTCTGGATGCCGGCACCTGTTCAGTGTCCCGGCCCCATCCCTCTCCCACTCCGACCTCCAGGGTTATGGAGGGTTGATACCTTTCGTGAGGATGACATTTGAAATATTTAACTACTGGAAATGGCACAGGTGCCGGCCAGGGTGGTCAGAGAGTGGAGGGGAGTGCTCAGGGGGCTAAGGGCAATGGGTGCTTATCAAATGTTACAAAAGTCTTTCAATGCGTTAACAACCTATACAACTATTTCTGTGTGTACTGGCTGAATACAAGCCCTGTCCAAGGTGAAGGGGACTTAATGAAAGAGAACACAGAAGCCCTGGGGTCAAAGGTTAGTCATACCTAGGTTAGAAAGATCCTAGAGGAGACACAGAGAGGCTCCCTTTGTTCCCTGGTTGACACTACTCCCCCCCACACACTGCTGGCTCAAGCGAGGCCCCTTGGCCAGCTCTCCAAGAGGACCATAGCTCTCTTGGGTTTATCCAAGAGGAATAATCAGGGAGAGGCTGGTTTCCTTCAGCCAGCAGTGAGGAGGGGAAAGGAAGGAGGGTGGGGCTGGTGAGTGGGGCTGCCTCTGATACTGTCCAGACTCATTAAGCCTGCCTGGTCAGTGCTGTCTGTCACTAAGGCTGACAGACTGCCAGCCAGCATCCTTCCCCTGAGGTCACAGAGCCTGCTCCCAGCCCCACAGCAGATCCTGCCACTGCCACACACTGGGCTGCATGGGGAGGAGATGGCAGCCTCTTGACCCACATGCCCGGGAGTGCAGTGACCATGCAGAAGTGAGCCCGAGGCAGGTGCTGGGTCAAGTCTGGAGCTGCAAGAAGTAGGAGACCAGTGGTTCCTAGCATGGGGTGGCTGAAAGGATTCACAGGCACGGTAAACCCTTTGCAGAGCAAAGTTTGGCCTGGAGGTCCCTCTCCATGGCTCCCTTGGCCGCACCTACGAGAACCTCTCCCCAAGCAGTTTGTCTTCTGTCCTGTGGGTTATATCCTATCCCATCCCATCTTGGGGTTGCGGTGTCTGAGAAGTAGGGTCGAGAAGTATATTTGAGATGCAGCAGGGGAAGAAGCAAGGTTAACAGCTACTATTTAGTGAGCTTCTACTTTGTGCCCAGCTCATGCCAGGAGCTTACATTATTTGGAAACTTCTCAATAACGAAATAGGTACTATTATTAAACCCTGGATATATGAGAAAAATTAAGGCTCAGAGACACTAAATAACCTGCCCCAAGGTCACCAAGCGGGTTTGTAAGTGAATTGGGATTTAAAGCCAAGTTTCAAGATTCTGGAGTCCCTGGTCTTTCCTCTGCACCAACAGTTCGTCTGTGTGCTTTCTTGAACAAGGATGGCATGTGTCTGCTCAAGATCTTCAGCGTCTTCCCAGTGAGGAGCCCAGCCCTGCCCGTATCTGACAGCATGTCATGTCAGATCAGACAGTAAAGGCGAGAGCCCGAGGTCTGAGTGGGGGTGGGGAGTCAGGCCTGGCAGATTGCAGTGGAAGGCGGGGTTGGGGCTGAGGATGTGGAAATCATGAAGTCCTTTCTGTGTCTGTTTGCCCGGATACATTTGTCTGCATCCCGCTCTGCCTGTGACTGCAGGGCTCCCAGAAGACCATTACTTAACTCTGTGGGACTGTGCCCAACAACACTCGGTCTCATATGAGACCAAGTATTAATACTTATCTCCATGGTGATGATGAAGAGAATGGGGTTTATAATTACGACGACAATGAAACAAAAGTGTCCCAGGACGCCGATTAGTGGCCAGCATGTAGTAAGTGCTCAATAAATAACTGACAAGTTCAAATGAATGGGACTCTTACCTAGTGATGCTGTCACAATCGAGGCAGGGCTTAGGGAAGCAGCTGGGTCTAGTGGGTCTGGGCTTGGGAGCTTTCTCTCCAGAAAGGATGAGGGTGGGGAGAGAGTGGTATCAAGGAACCCTGCAAAGGGAGCACATGGGGTTTGAGTGCCATCTTACCAACCAGTTTCAGCCTCTAGGCTTTCAGTGAAAAGCCCGTCCTTCCCCAGAATTTGCCCTAAGAAAGCCACAGTCCCAGGAATTATAGCCACATGTCCATCAGGAGTTAAGCTCCAAGGATCAAACCAGACACAGTATGGCAAAGAGGGAATTTCCTCCTAGGAGCAGTGGCCCATGTCCCAGGGCCTGGAGGAAATAGTGCAGACCTCCCCCTGAGTCAAGGACAAAAGGAAGTGTTGATTGGGCCCCTAGTACAGTGCCTGACATGTAGCGATATTCAGTAAATGTTTGTCGCAATGAAGTAAACACTCACCTGGAGAATCTGAGACTCTGGAGGCAGAGCTTGGAGATGTAGTTGGGCCTGGGGGGCTCATGCCTGAGAAGTTCCGGAGTGGGGACAGCGTAGTGCCAAAGAACCCTGCAAAAGGAGCCCTGGCTGAAGCTTTTTCCTACCTGCTGGGCAGCCCAGCAGGGGCTCTCCTCAGGATGGGGTGGGTACTCACCGAAGGGCCCCAGGCGCCCAGCAATCTCTGCCAGACTGGCCCGCAGGCCGGGCAGCAGGGGCAGCGTGCGATGCCCGAGCGTGGGGGCTGCGCCCGCTTTCAGGGCCATGTCAAACTTCAGTTCCAGCTCAGTCTGGTGGGGCCTGGGGGCACTGGATGATGGTGCTGTGGCCGTCAGAGCAGTATTCCAGATCACGGTGCCCATCCTGGGCTGATACGGAGCAATAGGCCAGTCCGTGGGCCCGGATAGGTGGGATGTGGGTTCTGGAGGCTGGGAGGAGGCCCAGGTTGCAGGGCTGCCTTCAGCAGAGCCCCACTCTGGTGGGGAGTTCCCAAGGGAGCCCACCAGCAGTTCCCACAGGGGGTCAGTCCTCAGTCCTCTAGCCACCTCTTCCTCCAGCTCCTGGCTCAGCCCAGGAGAGAGTGGCTGGGTCTCCGTGACAGGGCTCCCCCAGGCAGCGGCAGGTCCCCGCAGATGAAATTTGAAGTTAAGTCCCAGGTTGAGAGACAGCATAGGGACCTCACTCTGAGGTGGTGGGGTCAAAGTGGTGAGAGGGGCACCTGGGACGGAGGAAGCAGGCTGGGGGCCTACGGGAACAGCAAGCAGGACCCCGAAGAAGAGCCCCAGCCCCAGACAGCCATGCCCTGCCATGGCCCTACTTGGTCTCAGGTGGCCTCAGCGGGCAGGGGACTCTTCAGCACCTTTTGAACGCGAAGGTCCTGGAGAGAGGAGAGGCACCATGAGCCCTGGCTGCCTGGGATGGAGTGCCTCAGAGAGAGGCTTTGCTCACAGAGAAGCAGGTGGTGGGGGCAGGATGCAAAGGGTTCTCCCCAAGGAGAGTTGCCAGCTCCTTCCTCCATTCAGGCCCCAGCACAAACCTCTCCCCTAGACTTCCCCGAAGGCTCCCCTCTCCCTAAACCCCTGCCTCCCCAACCTGCCCAGTCTGGGGACTGGCGTATGACAGCAATGAGCTGCTCTCATCCTTGACTGATAGTAGATGGGATGGACTTGACTCCCAGGCTCGGATCCCTTGCCCCCCTCTCTTTTATCATTCCCTTCCACCCTTTCGAATATGTATTGAAGCCACTAGGTGCCCAGCACCCTTCTGGTAATGTAACTGTGAACCAGCTAACCCTTAGAGATGAGTCTCAACCTATTCCCACCCGCACCTTGAGCCCCAGCCTAAGATGTTGGCCCTCTAGTCACTCAGTCCTGGGAGCGCAGGGTCCTGGGAGGGGCAAAGCACAGGGCTGGGTGATCTGGCGGAGACGGAGAAGGCAGGCCCGCTTTCTGGTCTGGCAGAGGCTGTGTCCCTTCAACCCTTTCCCTCTTTCCGGGGGCTCAGCCTGCTCCCTTCCCCTTAACCCGAGGAGTATTTGGGGGAGGGGCAGCTTGGCCATCTCTGGCTTCCTGGGAAAGATGGCAAGGCAGGAGAGCTGGGCAAGGGGCTGCTGCAGAAGACTCCTACCCCCTCCCCAAAACTCCCTTCCTGCACGCACACATCTGGTGGGGGTGGGGGAGGGGGAGCCGGGGACGCACGTGCACCTGGCACCCTTACATCATACACACAGCCACACCTAACACCCATGACACACTCACCCACTCACCCTTCACACAGCCTTGCACACAAGTGCGTGCACACATTCAGTCCTGCTGAGCCCCCCTCCCTCCTGTATATGTTCAGACCAAGCTCTGTGAGCTTCCCAGCCTGTCTGTCTCACACACACAACCACACACACCCACACATCTACCTCACAGACACACACAGTATGTACAGTCACACTGAAAGGCACACGCCCCTACACACAGTCACGCACCCCTTACACACATCAACCCCCCACTCCACACACACCCCCCTTACATACACACCCTGCAGGCGCCAGGGCGCTCGCACACTCGCGCGCGCACACACACACCCACTCCCCCTTCACGGACTGGCAGACCTGCTCCTCTCGCTCCCTCCCGGAGGCGGGTCTCCTCTGCCAAGTCCCCAGAGAAGGGGCGGTCGCGGCGGCCCTGGCACCCAGCGGGGCAATGATCCGCGGAGTCTCTCCTGTTCTCTCGGTCGCTCCCGACCCCCCTCGGCTCGTCCGGGCAACCGTGGCCTCGCCAACGCGCAGCCCGGGGTCTGGCCCGGCCCGACCCGCGGCCCGCAGCGCTGTCCCGAGGTGGACGCTCCGGCCCAGCCCCGCGCCGCGCTCCCTCCCCGCGGCGCCGCCTCCTGGCTGTGAGCCTGGTTTCCCGGCTGAGCAGCCCGCGCCGGGGCTCCGCGGCAGCCGCGCTCGGACTGCGCTCCCACCCTCCTTCCCTCGCTCCCGCCCTTCCCTCCCTCTCCCCTCCTCCTCCCACCCCACCGCGGTCTGCGGTCCGCGGTCCGCCCCCAACCCCGGCGGGCAGGCGGGCGCGCACGTCTGTGCCCCGCTCCCCCACGCGCGCTCATTCACCCAGAGCTGCCGATCAGCCGCGGCGGGCGCGGGCGCCTCGTTCTCAGCCTGGTGCCGGCGGCCACACACTCCCAGGGAGGCGCATCACACACATCCATCCACACGCGCGCCTTCCCCGGGAAACACACCCGCGGGCCAGGGCACCGCGCGCGCGCGCACTCGTGTTCACACACACACTCAAACACACGGCAGCCGGTCCCAGAATGGCACCCCAGGCAAGAAGACCCTCTACGTTTATTAGTGTTTAAAAGTGTAATGGGCACTTCTACACCTTTTCTCTCGTGAGTGCTCACCACAACATTGTGGGTGTCCCCATCTCACAGAATTAAGGCTCAGAAAAGTATCGAATTTGCCCAAGATTACACAGCTTGCGGAGTCTTGAACCGTCTTCTTGCTCCCAGTTCCACCACCTGGGGGTTTTCGACAGTTGCACTGCTACCGGGAATGCCTCCTAAAGGCACAGGTGGACTGGCGAAATGTCGATTCATGTGTGTAACATTTCTTTTTTTGCTAAAACTGATTTCTCAGAAATACTTAGGATTTCAGAAATGTCTACCAGAGAGAGGAGGCTTACAACTTGTTTCCAACCGGGGCGGGGGCGGAGGTGGGGGGACAGTGAAGTCAAAGCAAGAGCTAGCAGCCTCAGGAACATGACAGCCCAGGCCCAGGCTGCCACCGGGTTGAAGATGACCAAAGAGCTGGGTGGTCACTGAGAATACTTCATGGCCCTCATTAGGCTGTCAGCGTGACTGATTTAAGTAGGACTGGCTCATTTATGTTGTCTTAAGTCTCTAAATCCCTTAAAAAGTTCCTCCAAAAAATGCTAGAGTGAGAGCATGAAACCCTGGAGACTCCCTGCACTATGTAAAGCTATCCCCCCCACCGATCCAGACACGCTGCTGTATGCCAAGCACCATGCTGGGTGCTTCAGGAGTCTCCTCACTTATTCCTCACCACAAGCCACAGAAAGAGGAAAATTATTGTCACCGTATTACAGCTTTGGATATAACCCTGACCTCCCCCCACCCCTGCCAACCCCTTTCCATCTACTCTACCCTAGCTGCTCTTCAAGATTCTTGGTGGGGGCAGGAAGGGGGTACTTAAAGAGTTACCCGGCAGGTTCTTTCTCAGTTACAGGGAACTGGAATAGCACTCTGCCCATAATACGTGCTCAGGGAATATTAAACAAGAGAATAACAAACGAGTGAATGATTCTGGGGCCCAAATGGGCAATGGGATGCGTTTTAGAAAGGCATCCAATTTGACTTTGGGTAGAAAATACAGATGATATACTATAGAGTTGTATACTTGAAACCTATATAATTTTATTAACTGTCACCCCAATAAATTTAATAGAATTTTTAAATTAAAAAAAGGCACACAGAACGCAGTTTCTTTTCACAGAATTCCCCCCAACTGATAAAAGATTAAAATCAGACCACCAACTGAACCCCTCTCCAGGGAATTTCAACTGACAAAGCCTGAGATTTACTCTGGGTCCTTAGACAAAATATTCAAAGGGCTCCCCTCAGGGTTCATTATAGGGTCTGGTCCCATAGGGGCTGCCTGGAGCCTGCACACTGGGATCCAGCCTCCGGTTTCCTCTCATATACTGAATAAAATTTATCCCGCTAGAGACATTTTCCTTAAATCTCCTTATAGAAAGGCTCATTTCCTGCTAGTCATGTTCACTTAAAGACTTCTAAATGGAAAGACAGAAATAAACAAACCCCAGTACATTAAAATAGCAATCCTCTATAACCAAGTAGAGTTATTCTCAGGAATTACATTTTTAAAAACTATATTGAAGAGGGAAGTTCGGACTCTGGGTTAAGATGGTGATTGAATGCATACTTCTGATTTCAACCCCTCCTAAAATGCCACTAAAATGTTAATAAAGAGGTTTTTTAATCAAGAGATAAACTTACAAGGATGGAGAGAACGGCAAGAGAAACAACAGCAACAAAATTTTTGCAGCAGGATGGCAACCACCCATGTAGTTACAGACTTATCAGCCCTGAGGGAAAAGACATCAGCTGGTCTGGGAGAAATTGAGGGCCAGCCTGACTTACATTGCAGGGTTCTCAGAAGGCCCAGAAATTGGCAGTCCAAGGTACCTCTGGAACTGTGGGAAAGGTTGCTGCTATAAGAACCAGGGCGGGGGGACTGGAAGAGATTAGCCCAAGAATTTATATGCATGTATGCAAAGCCCATGGACATAGACAACGGTGTGGTGAGGGCAGAAGGGGGGCAGGAGGCAGGGTGGAGGGGGCAAAGAGTGGGGAATGGGGCACATCTGTAAAAGTGTCAACAACGACGACAACAAAAGGAACCAGGAAGAGAGGGAGTTAGATTTCTAGATCTCTTCCCCAGCTCCAAGCCACTGGGGACCGGCCATTCCCCTGTCCCGGCCAGAGTCTGGAGGATTTACCTCTGAAGAAGGTAAGATACAGGGCACCTGGGTTGGAGAAGCTTCAAGTGCAGTTATGAATGGAAATACCATACTGAAAATTGTGAAAGCAAAGGGATTACATGACCATGTCAGATAAAATGCTGAGTGCAAAGACCTCGAGCCTTCTCCCACCACCAGGCTCTCAAAGCACTGGGGGCAAGAACTTTGTGAAACTGAAAGACTCTACTCTGGGGTATGCCACCAGTCCAAGAAAAAAGACCTAAAGATACTGACATAGGCATTTCTTCCAAGGTGGCAAAGCCAACCTGTGCAGCCTGTCTTGGACCAGCCTCCTCCCACCCCTGCAACCTAAATCATGGCCAGCAATGACCAGATGTCCAGGAAATTTTCTAATGCAGAAGAGTGAGGCAAAACAAACAACCAGAGAAAGTACCTTGCAGTAAACAAGTTATACAGAGAAAAGAAAGTGTCAAAAAGGCCATTGTTAATAGCCTTAGACAGCTAAGGTATAGCATCCATGAAACAAGAACAAGACTCAATACAAAGGAACGTTCCGAGAATAGCTACATCAATAATTATGTCTTGAAAATAAAATCGCAACAGCAGAACCAAAAACACCAACAGAAAGATAGAAAGATAATGTTCATTAAATCTCCCTAGAAAGTAAAGCAAGCATGCTAAGAGGTAGAACATATAGGAGAGAAAAGATACAAACATTAGAGGACAACTCTAGGAGTTCAACATTAAAACAAGTAGAAGTTCCGAAAAGAAAAAAAAAAACCAGAGGGAAATGGAAGGGAGGAAATCACCAATGAACAAATTCGAGGAAATTTTCCAGAACGTAAGGGCACGAGTTGCCAGATCACAAGGTGGGTCCACCAAGACCCAGAACTGTAGATGAAAACAAACCCACACTAATGAAAATCAAAGAGGAGAATCTAGAAACTCCCAGAAAAAAAAAAGAAAAATAAGTAATGTACAAAGGATTAGATATCAGAAAGTCTTTAGATTTCCCAACAGCAACACTAGAAGTTAAAGGTAATGCTTTCAAAATACTGAAGAAAACTTACTTTCGACCTAGAATTTATATCCATTCAAGCCATCAATCAAGTAAAATGACAGAGTATATACATTTTCACTCACATAAGATTTCAAAAAGTTTACCCCGCATGCACAGTTTCTGGAAAAGCTACCAGAGAAAGTGTTCCACTGAAACCAGAAAGCAAACCAAGGGAGCAGAAAACATGGGATGCAGGTCCCAGGAGATCACCACAGGTGGAGGCAGTGAGCGCCTGGGAAGACAGTGAGGGGGACACCAGGATGTCAGCTATACACCCCGAGCACGCCAGTTCAGACTGGGGCAGTGTGACTAATTCAGGAGACATCGACGATTGTCATCACCAAGGTCCTTGATGCCAGTGTACCGTCTTTGGAAGCCCAGGTCAGAATGTTTGGGTGAGGCTGCTCCAATTCTTGTTTATTCTCGCCTTGTCTTGACTAAGTGCCATAGGCTACTGTTCTCCCCTCCGTGCCCCAAGGCCTGCTCAGGAAATGTTCCCTGTCGACCTGCTCCTGAGAGAAGGACACAGGAGTGAGCTCAGAAGCAGAGAGCACAGAGCAGCCCGCTGCCCCTGACAATGCTCCAGCCAGATGCCGCCGTAGGTCTGGTTGACACTATAGCCCTCGCTTCAGTGAGCTCTGTTTCCCAGGGTTCCCTCATGACCTTGCCCACTGACAGTCCCAGGAAAGGCCCTTGTAAACTCTCAGAGAAGCCAAAGCCAGGCCAAGAAGAGTCTCTGTAGCATCTCTTCTCTCGTAAGTCTGCACCTAGTACAAGATTGTCCTTTCCTTTCACAGTTAGGGTTATGCTTGTTTTTCAGCATTGTTTGGGAATACACACGTGTGCTTAAACCACAAACAAAAGCAAGGGGAGGATTAACCTAAAAGTCAAAAGGCTTCTTCCCTTTGGTGGGATAGGCAACAAGGAAGTGTTTGTGGCTGGGGGAGATAGTGGTCATGTTCTATCATATTTCTCACCCTATGTGGTAGATACATGTGTGTTCATTTTATTATTATTTTTTAAAGAATATATATATACTTTTGCCCTGACTGGGTAGCTCAGTTGGTTAGAGTATCATCCTGATACACTAAGGTTGTATGTTCAGTCCCCAGTCAGGGAACACACATGAATCAACCAATGAATGCATGTCTGTCTGTCTATATGTCTGTCTGTCTGTCTCTCTCTCTGAAATCAATAAATACAAAAAGGAAAGAAAAGAATATATACATTTTTACATATACTTTTATGTGCTCTTCTGAATGATGATACATTTTTTCAATATCAATTTAAGAGTATTAAATAATATATCAATAAGCCAACCAAGAAAACTATAATCATTTTAATAGATATTTAAAAGGTATATTCAAAAATTAATAATGGAAGGATATCTCCTAAATTGACAAAAGTACTATTTCAAAAGAATATCTAATCCTATGCCTAACAGGGAAATAAAAGATTTCCCCTAAAATTGCCCTGGCTGGTGTGGTTCAGTGGATTGAATGCTGGCCTGCAAACCAAAGGGTCACCAGTTCGATTTCCCAGTCAGAGCACATGTCTGGGTTGGAGGTCAGGTCCCTGGTTGGGGGCATGGGAGAAGCAACCACACTTTGATGTTTCTCTCCCTCTCTTCCTCCCTCCCTTCCCCGCTCTCTAAAAATAAATAAATAAAATCTTTTTAAAAAGAATTCCCCTTAAAACTAAAAAATGTAAGTTCTGTTATTAATGCTGACGTTTAGCTTCAATTTGTGAGCCATTACCAAAGCAAAAAAAGATGAGAAGAAAAAGGACGAGGAAAATGAAGAGGGATAGAGAAGGGAGAAGCAGAAGTAATAATAAGTGTAAAATATCGGAAACGAGTAAAGGAGGAGCCAAAATATCATTATGTTGTGAAACATTTGGAAAACATTTAAAAAATATATAATTAGACTAAGGCTAAGTATCCTCATCAATAGCTTTTCTATATAAGGATCGGAAGAAGAATCCCATTTTACATAGGCAAAATACATTAAAGAAAGAAAGAAACTTTCTACAAAACAAAAAGAATCTACATGAAGAAAACTATAAAATTTTACTGAGGGATATAAAAGAGACCTCAATAAATCCTTTCACAATGTATATGTATATGAAATCCTCACGTTATGCAGTTTAAATATATACAATTTTGTTTGTCAGTTATATCTCAATAAAGCTGAGAAAAAGGAAAATACCTTGATAAATGGAAAAACAAGTCTCGTTTCTGGATCAACCCCTCAATGTTTTATAAGGTCATTAAATTCTTCATTTATATGTTAAGTACTATTCTAAGTAAAATAAAACATTAATGAGATTTGTTAGATTTGAAATAAATATTCTAAAGCTCATCTGTAAGACTAACAGGCAAAAATTCTTAAGGACCTTTGGAAAAAGAACGGCGAATAGCATGTATGGCAAAAACTTGCTTGTTTTAGGTAGTATGTATTTATTTACACAAATATGAAATTATGTTACATAGTTACGATAATTAAAAATAACCTACATAAATATTAACCTAAAAACCTGTGATTCTGGCACAAGAATCGACAGGAAGGTCACAGCGTTAGAAAGAAGCACTAACCAAACTGCTGCCGCATTTCTTTGCTCTTCACAGCAGACATTCTCCAAGTCCCCTGCACCATCGTCTCTGCTTTCTTACCTCCTGCTCCTGTCCAATCACTATCCCACTGCTCTGCCAAAACAACTCTTGTCAAGCCACCAGGGCCTTTAGATTGCCAAGTCCAAAGGAGCTGAAACTTCTTCCTTGACCTTCGTGGACCAGTAGACCCATCGGTCACTTCTCTTCCCTGCTCGCTCACTGCGGCTGATTCTGGAGACACTGCACCTTCCCCGTTCTCCTCCTTTGCCCCTCCACCCACTCCACATACAGCCTTGCGTAGGTGATCTCTGGTAATACGGCTTTAAATACCAACTCTGACCTCTAAGCTCCGGACTCGTGATATTCAACTACCTACCTGACATCTCTACCAAGAGCCGCTTCAAACTTCTTGTCCCAAATAGAATTCTTTTCCCAGCAATTCTCACCGCTCAAAAAAAAAAAAAAGTCACCAAAAGAATTTTTTCTTCAGGCTCCACATTCTTTCCTATTTTATTTAATAGTATTACCTTTCTCTACACAGTTGACTAACCAAAAATATAGCTGTTGTGCCTCATTCCTCTCTTGCTCTCACCCTTCCGTCTAATTCACCACCAAATCCAGGCAGCTTTCTCTCCAAAAGCCTTCTCACATCAGTGCCCCTCAGCGCTCCCCATCACCATCACCATCTCACCTAGAGCACCACTTCCTCTCCCCCACCCCTGGCAACTGCTCATCCTTTCACTGTCTCCATAGTTTACCTTTTCCAGGATGTCATTGCATCGAAATTATACAGTATGTAGCCTTTTTAGATGGGTTTCTTTCACTAAAGCTCTAAGGTTCCTTCATGTCTTTTCCCAGTTTGACAGCTCATTTCTTTTTAGGGCTAAATAATATTCCATTGTATGGGTGAACCACAGCTGATCCACTCACCTACTAAAGGATGTCTTGGTTGCTTCCCGAGTTTGCACAATGATGAATAAAACTGCTGTAAACATCCTTGCTCAGGTTTTTTGTGGGCATAAATTTTCAGCTGCTTTGGGTAAATACCAAGGAGCATGACTGCTGCATTGAACGGTAAGAGTATGTGTAGTTTTGTAAAAAACTGCCAAACCGTCTGCCCAAGTGACTGCACAATTTTGCATTCCTACAGAGTTCCTGCTGCCCCACATCCTTGCCAGCGTTTGGTGGTATGAGTTTTTGGATCTTTGCCATAATAAGAAGTACGTGCTGATATCTCATTGTTTTAATTCGCAATTCCCCAATAACATATGATGTTGAGAGTCATTTCATCTGCTTACTTACTATCTGTATATCTTCTTTGGTGAGGTGTTGTTCAAATCTCTTGTCCTTTTTTAAAGCTGAGTTGTTTATTTCCTTATTGTCGAGTTTTAAGAGTTGTTTTGTACAAAGGGGTGCCCTTCAAAAAAATGGAATTATCTTCTGGAGGGTGGGCCTCTTGCAGAACAGGCTTCCCCCGGTAGGTTAGTGTTCTAGGATCCCATCTGTATCAGTGTACCAGCTGGCATTGTTGTGAGAAGCTGTATTAGGCTTCAGTGAATTTTTTTTTCAACTCTTTCAACACATTTGCCCATTTCATGATGGGTGATTTACAAGTGCACCTGCCCACACACACACTGAGTATTCAGCAGTTTTTGACCAAAAGCGGCATGACCCCCGTGCCCCACCTCCCTATTCACTCAGTCTCAGTCCAAGTGACCTTTTTTTTTTTTTGCTTCCCTGGATGAAAAAAGCCCTCAAAGTGAAACATTTGCCGACATGGAAGAGGTAAAACAAAAAACAGCAGAAGCACTAAAAGGCATCAAAATCGGTGAGTTCAAAAACTGTTTTGAGCAGTGGGAAAAAAGTCTCAATAGGTGTACTGCATCAAATGGAGAGTACTTTGAAGGTGACTGAAGTTTAAACATGTAAGAATAAACATACAACTTTTAATAAATAAATTTATTGTGAGGGTGTCTCCCTCATATATTTTAGATAACAGTCCTTAATTAGATATGTCTCTTACAAATATTTTCTCCCAGTCCGTGATTTATCCATAGATTGCTTTTTAATCAGTACAACGCACATGACCCAGGTGGGGTCTCAACACCTTGAATGCCTCCCTCATCCAAGAATCCGGTGCTCTTCCCGGATCCCATGCTAGGACCCCCACCCCCACCAGTAACCTGGCTGCAGCCACTTCCCTGTCTAGCTGTCCTGAGCGCAGCTGTTGGCTCTCACTCCCTCTCACCCATGCTGAGAGACTTTCTGCCCCTTCTCCCAGGACAGAGGGTGCGCATTCCAGGGATGCTCCGAGGAGGGTACAGCGGACCAGGAACAGCGTGGGACTCAGGCATTAGCCACTTGAGAGTGCAGTTTGGTTTGGTCCTGACAGGTAGAGGGAGGGGGGTGACAGAGTGAAGGAACTGGCTGGGGTGGGGGCTCCCCAGCCCAGCTCTGTGGGGCTACCCCCTCCCAGGAGGTCAGAACACCTTCCCAGCACCCAGAAGGCCAGTGTCTGCAGGTGACTGCCTGCTCTCTCCAAGGGAGATGAAGAAAAATGGGGGCAAATGAGGAGCAGAGTGGTGAGAAGAAGGAGGCTTGAGGAAAAGAGCTGGGAACCCGGGGCCCTACCCTGCTCTGATCCCCAAACTGGCTCTCTCCTGTGGCTGGCTCCTCGGCGGGTTTGGGGGCGGTGGGCAGTGGGCAGTGGGAGATAGGGCAGGCTGGCAGAGGGTCCCTCCAGTGAGTCCCAGCGTTTCATCTCTTTGTGTCTTTGGTTCTGGGGGATTTAGGGTGGATGGGGCAAAGGTCAGGGAGGCCTGCTGCACACTTTACTCTGTAATTTGAAAAACAACACAAAACAGTGCTTTCCTCCTTTGACAAGGGCAGCCCTTCCAAGTGTCTATTTTATGGGTCTCTGTCTCCCTGTTTCTGCAGCCCTTAGGCTAACCTCCACCTTACTGTTTTCCAGCGTGTGAGGTTCCTCATTTGCAAAATGGGGATAATAATAGTCCTTCCTTCACAGAGTTATCAGGAACACTAAGTGAATTAGTGTATACAAAGTGCTTTGAACACATAGAAATGGCACATAAAAATCCTAATGACATGTCCTGTTTCCAGCGGTGACAAATAAAGCCACTGAGGGTAACGGAGGAGGTGAAGAAGTTTGGAGGCAGTAAACAGAAGAGATTGGTGGGGGAGAGGGGGACCAGGAGCGGGGCGGGGACCAGGAAGGGATGAAAGTGCCCAGGAGAGGATTCCTACCCAGAATGGCCTCTGCTCTAGCCAGCGGGTAAAGGGAACGGGGTTGTGGCTGGTAAGAGCTGTGATGCCATCTGCAAAGTTGATCTGTTTAAATTTTATAGGGCAGAGGAGGCCCCAGGGAAAAGTGTCCTGGTTCTCACATCCCTGTGAAAAAGCACAATCCTTGCTTAGAGCAGAGGTCCCCTAATCGGCCCCTCCCACCCTGCTGCAGACCCATGGACCACCCAGGCAAAGGACTGGGGGTGGGGTAGGTGATGGGTCAGTGGTTACGCTGGAGGGGAGAGGGCAGCTCTGCTCCTGGCCCCTCCTCCCACACAAACTCGGAGTACGAGCAAACCGCAGCTGGGCTTTACCTTTTGACAACCCGAAGCTTTCCCACAAGTGCCTAAGGAACTCGGCTGTTTCCACAGCAGGGGAGTGGAGACCTACTGCCCTGAGATGATTCGGCCTGTGACCCTCCCCCTCCCTGGTAATGTCCTCACCCTTCAGGTGCTCACAGGACAGAGAAGAGCAGCTGAAGGGCCTGTCAGGCTCGGGGAGGATGACAGCAGAGCTACCACAGCACCAGGCATCATGCGTGTGGCTAGGTCAGGTGGTCCGTGGTGGGAAGCACGCCCCTCTCCCCTTACTGCCAGCAGCCCCAACACGGGTGGGGGTCCCTCAGCTCAGCTGTGCAGGCCTCCCTCCTCCCTGTGGCCCCGGGTTGGGAGGAACCTCACAGCAATCTCAGGTCCTCATCTCAGCCCTCCTCCCCGTTTCCTGATACCTGAAGCCTCCGTTAGGTAAACGGCAGAATTACTAAATGGCAAAGTTGATGCCGAGGACACTCAAGGACCTCGCCTCCAGAGGGCCTTGGGGTGGGGCAGGAAATGCGGGAGGGGACATGCTCCATGCCTGGGGCTGCTGGTGAGCAGAGAGGCACCCTTCTGGGTACCCTCAGGTCCTTTCTATCTCTTTCATCCCACCCCCCTCTGCCACCTCCTCTCCTGGGCAGTGAGTGGGAAGTTTGATATCTGGAGAGCAGGGCGTGGGTACAAGAAGCTTGTGTTCTACGTGTTTCCCACTCTCACCACAGGTGTAGCCCCTGATCGGGTCGCTCACAGGCATGGGGCTAGAGGAACCCCTTTGTAAACCCTTTCCAGGAAGAAGGGCTTGGACGAAGGGGCCCACCCGGAAGGACTAGTGCCTCTGCCTATTGGAGCAGATTACCTAAAACACACTTCTTGTTTTACAAGGTGAAATAAGCCATTCATCGAACTCTACCCCTAATTCTGAAATCCTAACAGTGAGTCTGAATCAGCCTTACTTGGGAGGCCTGCATTCCGGTGGTCCTGTCTTGGGCAGAGCTGTGAAGAACACCCCACTCCTTCTCTCAGGGCTGGGCCACTGCTGATAGGAGGGTGAAGTCATGTCTGCCGGGACAAGGACAGGAAGAGGTTGGAGGGTGGGGACCACCGGAGGAGACTCAGGGCAGGCAGGAGCTTGGGAGGCGCTAAGGGAACTCAGAGGCCGACACTGAGAAGCTGATGTGAGTGAGGAGAGACTACTTCCTCCGGGCACCCTGGGCAAGGCTGTGTACTCCCCTGAGGGGCCAGACTGCCCAAGTGAAGGAAAGTGGGTGGGCTCTTCCTGCCCAAGCCCTCACAGCCTTGTCTGGGGAGGGAAGGGGTGACATATTGTGAGAGCTCAAAAAATATTGACTCGTTGAGTGAAAGCAGGGGAGAAGGGGATGATGGCGGATCCTCTCAACCCACGTTATTCTCAGTGTGCTCCGTGGACCAGCGCCTCCTGGAGTAGGTCCTCCCAGCCTCCCCTGGCCTTGTCCCGGGGCTGAGTGAACCTTGGTAAAAGGCTGGCTCAGAGAAGAAAGCCATGGAAAGCAGGTGAGGGCAGACCCTAGAGCAGGGTTTCTTGATTCTTGGATGTGGAGCTCCCTCCTGAGAATAGATGAAAGTTCTGCTTCCTCTGCCCAGACAAATGGACAGACACACAATCTTGTACACACACAGCAGGGGCTCATGGGTCCTCCAAAGCCCGACCATGAGCCCCAGCCCACGAAAATCCTCTCTCTCCTTCTATCCCAACTCTGCGCAAACATCTTCCCCTCTGTGCCTGGGGCCGGGGCCCGGGGGCCAAGGCACGAGCAAGCCCTGCCCCAGGGAGTTTGCGGGCCAGACCAAGAGGCAAGCCCAAAGGACTCAAAGCCAAAGCTCAGGTGGCTATGTGGTGTTCCCAGGAGGGAGAGGTTCATTCCCGGTGTGGGGAGCGGCCTTGAGATCACGGCAAGCCCCCCAGGTTCTGGAGATGGCCAGGCTCTCCGTCTTCACAGTGGGGATCCATGCCCCCCTCCTAAGGATGGTGTGAGATAATGTCAATGGCAGTAAATGTAGCACAAATACTCCCTCTATATGGAGGGGGTAAGCATCCTAGCTAGGTGCGGGAAGCTGAAGAATGGCCCTCCAAAAAGTCCACGTCCTAATCTCCAGAACCTGTGCGTGTTACCTCATGCTGCAAAAGGGATTTTGCAGATGTGACTCTGTTAAGGGTTTTGCAGTGGGGAGATTATTGCGTGTTACCCGGGTGGGTCCGACGCAATCACATGAGTCCTTGGAAAGGGAGACCGGAGGGTCTGAGTCACAGTAACTGTGAAAATGGAAGCAGAGGTCAGAAAGACAGGGAGATGTGAAGATGGAGGAAGGGGCCACAAGCCAAAGAAGTCAAGGAGCATCTTGAAGCTGGAAAGGGCAAGATAAAGGATTCTGCTCTAGAGCCTCCAGAAAGAGCACAGCCTGGAGGATTTATTTTAGCCTTCCGACCTTCGGAACTCTAAGATAGTAAATTTGTGGGGTTTTGGTTTTTTTTAAATGATTACAGTATGTTTTTTAAAAGATTTTATTCATTCATTTATTTTTTAGAGAGAGGGCAAAAAGAGAGGGAGAAGCATTGATTGGTTGCCTCTCATACACGCTTGAAGTGGGGACCAAACCCGCAACCCAGGTGTGTGCCCTGACCAGGAATCAAACCAGCAGCCTTTCGCTTTGCAGAACGACTGATGTCCAACCGAGACACACCGATCAGGGCAAATTTGTGTTGTTTTAAGCTTCCAAGTTTACGGTAATTTGTTACAGCAGCAACAGGAAACTAATACGCTAGACCTTGCCAGAAGAGACCAGAGCCTGTGGAGCAGGGGGGAGGTGAGAGGGGAATCTTTGCAGCCAGGCAAGGCAAGGAGTGACCTGTGAACAGAGGCCGGCAGGGAGTGTTCAACCCGTGACCTCAGCCTTGGCCAGCCACAGCTGCCCTGGCATCCGGACGCCTGTCAGCCTAGGGTTACATGCCTCACTGGGCCAGAAAGGGATCCCAGTGTAACCAGGCCCCAGGCAAAGGTGGGGTGTGGCAAAGAAGGCTGGTGCCAGGGGAGGGAGCCCAATCAGCCCTGGAGCTACAGAGGCCACAGGAGTGGAGGAAGGAGGCCAGCAGGGGCTGGCAAGGCGTCAAGTCACCCAGGGCCTCTGCCAGCGCAATCCTGCACTACTTCTCTCCTGCTGGGCAAGAAGCACTCCCTTCCTCTCTTCTTTTCCCCTCTCCAATCCTGGGCTTTCCCCGGGAGAGTGGGAAGAGCAGATACTCTGGGGCTAGAGAGTGAGTGACGGGGTCACGACCTCGTCTCAGTGGCCGAGTGGCTAGGCAACCTTGGGCAAATCACTTTGTATCTCTGAGCCTGTTTTCTCCTCTGGAAATGAAGGTGATAATCTCCACTTCATCTGTTCATCTTATATACATGTGCACACACACACATATATTTTTAACATATCTCCTATCGGTCTTGTTTCTCTGGAGAACCAAACAGCACGGGGAGTCAGGAGTTCGGTGTTGTGTGCTTTCGGCGTGAGATCCTGGTGGAGCTGTGGAGTAGGCGGCGATGTGATCACAAGGGAGTGAGAGCAGATTAGATCTTTGAACTGAATTTGAATCCTCCGAAGCTCCGTCCCTTGACCCAGTTGAAGCTGGCTTTCTCCTCACACAACTGCTGAAATGGAATCCTTTCCTGCTTCTTCTCCCCAGAACACGGCTCCAGCTTCGTGCCCTTCTTGGAGAGCTCTCCTGTCCTTGCCCTCTCTAGAGGGTTCGCATAACCTCCAGAATTCCTAAGTGTGCTCCCCTCCAGCTCAGTGGCCCTCTGACAGAGGGGTGCCCCCCCACCCCCGGCCCACTTGCCGCTCAGGTGGGGCAAGAAGAACTGGGCTGGAAGGACAGGATTCAGTTTTGTCTCTCCTGATCCACGGTCGCTGCTCCCCCAACAGGCCTCTCCCAACAGAGGCCTCGCCCTCTGCCTTGTGGGGGTTTGGACACTTCACAGCCCCCAGGAGGTGGAGTGGAACGGACAGAAGAGAGGGCATGGAGGCAGGCCCAGCCTCCTCACCAGTTCCACCTCTTACCAGCCGTCTCTGGGGAAGCCGCTGCGTCTCCCTGAGCCTCCTTTTCCCATCCAGAATAAAGGAAGAGGCGCTGTTGCCT